>JUDQ01000024.1:138900-178900 GCA_000812075.1 Scedosporium aurantiacum
ACAACAAGATATATATATATTGACACTTTAATAATATTCTTAACTTGTCGATTACCAAGGAGAAGGAGAACTTCATTTTCTTATTTTACTTACTACTCCACCTACAGGAGAGGTCGCAGTAAAGGGGGTAATGAAGGACAACTCAAAGCTGTTGCGAAGAGCTTTAGCTCAACTCTAACACGATAAACTTGGAGCCCTCAAGGTCTAATCACGGGAATCGCTCTTCCTCCGTCGACGTTTGGACCATCCTCCAAGCCCTTGGTACATAATTCTCTGGCAGAGAGGGGTCAATACTCCGTATTTCTCCAAAACTCCAAATTGATCAATAAAATGCGCTGCCAAGGCAACAAAGACCGGAGGATGGCACATGAGTGTTGAGTGTCCAGTCCGGGCCAGTCCGAGTCAGTCTCGGCCCTCCACTACAACCTTGGGCACAGAGGGTCATGCAGACACACGAAGACACCATCTTTCTACTTCGTACACTTCCAAAACGACGATGCACCAGCGCAACTCGCAACCTGGGACTCGCCCTCGCGTCCAAATTGATCGTCGCAGGTGCTTCCTGTATTGCCGTATGCGGTTTGCGGTTTGCGGTTTGCGGTACACAGTCCTCAGCAAAAGATGGAGGGGAAGAAAATAGACCTAGGTGTCCTATCAAACAATCTGCTTGAGAGACACTTCGCACATCACTCGATGCAGGGGTCTTGTCCTTGGTGTCACGTTGAGGGCAGCAGCGAAGCTATTGTGAACGGCGGGTGGAGGTACGAAGTAAAAGATCAATTGATGCATCTCCCAGAGGCTAAAAGAAGAGCATCAAGTCGCACCCCGGTCTGTCCAGTTCTTGTCCCGGATTTAGACATCAATTGATGGACCCATATTCGTCAGGTGGCCCGGTTTTTTAGGTCCGGCCCCGGCCGTTGTCGGGAAACCGGGCACAATCAAACGATGTCCCTGCAAAGCCTCCAATACCTCTGTGCAGGTCTCTACAGGCGGCACGACGATTATAAAATAGACTAAACATCAAATCATTTGATGCTACAAAGTGCGGACTAGATCTCTCCGCTCTTCGTTGTGAGTTGCTGAAAGGTCGTCAGACCGTGAGGGGACGTGGAAGGACTACCCATTTCAGGCGGCAAGAAACACTGACGAACGACAACATAATCCACAATACATTGATCGCCCCCATGCCTCCCCCCGCAAAAGTGCCCCAGTTGTACGAAGTAAAACTGTAGGAAAATCCCCAAGCAGACTTCAAAGGCATCGAGTGCGCATCGAGTGCATCCAATGCATCGATCCCATCCACACATGGGACATGGGCCATGGGGTGAAGAGCTGAGACATGAGAGGCCGAAAAGTCGATGGTGACGCATGCACCCCATAGTTCGTAGTTCCGTCGTCATTGTGTATATACTGAGTAGTGTACTTCGTCTGCCTACAAGATGTACCCCTCATGTACTTCCTGCATGTTGGCTGCTCTTGCCTTGCCTCGCCCACACATGCCTGACGCTGCCCGCTCTAATCCATGTTCATGATGAGTACCACTTCTGTACAAGCGTGCAACTGCTCCTCCCCTCCTTCCTTCCCCGCCACCCACCCACCACCCACCTGTGACCACAACTGCACCTAAAGATGACCATCCCACCCATAACAATGATAACATCAGCAATTGATCAACACTATTGTACCATTGTACCACTACTCAGTACAATTGTAAGGTCCGACCTGCGTCTGCCACTCCTGCTGCATCATTTACCCCTTCCGTCATAGATTGCTACCATCATAATCTGTAAAACCTACTTCGTACTCGCCTTCTAACGCATGAGGTAGTTCATGTCGATTATGTCGAGTGAGGAAGAGCTCCCTCACACCATGTAGCACCTCGACAAAACGCTGCCATTACATCAATTCTCCGATTGTCCATTTCTCGAAAATCGCCTGTTTTTAAATATCCAAGACACCCAACCTTGCGTCGTCCCACTCTACTTCCCTTTCTCGAAACCTCATCAACCACGCAAACTTGACCTCTATCGAATCTTGCCCACGAACTTGAACTTGGTGACACGACTGAATCTGCTTGGAAAAGACGGAAATATCACAGATACTCGAAACCTAGCAAAGCCTACACCCTTGCAAACCAGCCAAACCTCCGAGCAAAGACACAAAGACACAATGGTCGATTACAACGCCTGTACGGAAACCCCTCTCTTATAGGATGGTGATGGCCCCCTGGGAATATGAACCCATCCTGGAGCACACCCTCTGAGAGCCTTTAACATGCCCGCTCAACTACATCTCTAGTGCTCTAAATCGTGATGGCTAACAGTCATTTGTCTGCCTCTTTTTTTTCAGGGAACCCCTTCGCCCGGCGCGAGACTCATACGCCCCAGTCCATCACAGCCTACAAGGTCCTTACTCTCCTAACCTGGTTGCTTGCCGTCCTTACCTCGGTCTACTATACTGTTGAGGAACCTCGTGACGGCTTCACAATCAGGAGGAGAATATGGGATCTTAACGACCTATACCCCACGGGATTCACCCTAAATCCCATTATTGCGAGCGTCTACTGGTAGGTTCACCACCCCCTTCAGACTATCGTGATCCCCCCATTAATCGCCCTGCGATTATTTACTGACGGCCAATTCCAGGATTATTCTCTTCCTCTTGCAAGTTGGCTATATTACCCAGCTCTTTTCCGGCGACGCTGCCCGCGTAACCGCCGCCGCCAATGTCGGCAGCCACTTCATTCTCAACAACCTGCTCCATTTCGGATTCGTGATGCTCTTCGTCCGTTCCCACTTCGTCTGGGCGGAGGTGGTTCAGGTCATCAACTTCTTCAATCTTCTGAACCTGTACTTCCTCCACCGGACCAACCCAATCCTGATCCACATCTCCTCTGCGTCGGGACCTTTGGCCTGGGCTTTCGTTGCTTTGTATTGGAACGGCGCCCTCATGGTCCGCCATCCCGATCACCTTGTCGACAGAGTATTTGCCAACATCTTCATCTGGTCCATTCCCGTATTTGGGCATTTTTGCCTATTGATCTTCAAGGTCGGTTCTACTGATCCTGACGGTGCAGCATCGTAATACTAACGTTAAACCGTGCCTTGACTATAGGATTACACCATCGGTTTCGCCCTCAGCATCCTCTCCGCTGCTCTCGGTGTTGGCCAGTTCTTCCACCAGGTCATCGCCCTCCAGTGGATCTTTGCCTTCGTTAGCATGGCTACGCTCTTCCTTAGCAGCAGCGCCGTCGCTAGCCGTACTTGGCTTCGACGAGAGGCCCCTCCTCCCGCCGACCAGGAGCGTGCGCCTCTTCTCAACGATGAGAATTAAGCGGGGAACATGGGAATGGGAGAAATGTGCGGCTGAGCTAAGTGACTCTCGAATCAGCCACATCGTCGTCCCATGCATTGTGAAAAGGTGGCCGTTGTGTGAAATCTCGAGACTCAATAGCATTGTGTTGGCATAGGGGATAAGGGCACGCGTGCGGGCGGTGGTGGAGCGAGGGACTTGCCTCCTTTGCACGCTTCACCTGGACATCGTCTTCCTTGACGAGGCACCCCACGTGAAAGAGTTGACAAGCTAATTCTAATTGCGTTCTTCTCGCCAAAAGTGTGGATCACACAGAGTTTTATGGGCATCGCCAGAAGTGTTAGTCGGGCTCGCATATGATGGACAGTACACACAATGTTACAACGGAAACGAGTTTGTTGGAGGATATCTGTTTTTGTTTTTATAGGATTGCACGATATCCCGTGCTTAGCATCAATCAGTAATGGAACTAATACCACCCTTCCCATTGACCTTCCATCTTGGGTAAGAGAAAGAGAGACGCCAGTTGAACAAAGGAGTGGAAGTGACAGGAACGGAATCCTCGAAGGTGAATGTCGCGGCACTCTTGTATCCATTCCGGCTCTGTAGGTAAGAAGTCGGGTTTCATCATCGCTGGTCATCCTGGCTTCGAACTCATGCCGGGCCGGCACCGGGGACTCCGATCAATCGGGATGGAGTGGGGCGAACCAAATATCATGATTGAGATTATCGCAGGACCCACCCCAAGAAACGAAATCCACCAGAGCTCTTATCGATAAAGCTCTCCCCAGCACCAAGCGAACCCAGAAAAATTTCCCCCTGATCTCGAAAAAAACCACCAAACCCACACACAAAACACAATGAAACCCCCGCGACCCATCCTCCCGTTCCCCCTCCCCTTCTACGTCGGCACCGACATATGCCGCGTCTCGCGCATCCTCTCGATCCTAACGAATCCGAAGCGCGGGCGACGCTTCGTCGACCGCGTGCTCTCGCCCGAGGAGAGGGGCTTGACGCGCGTGAAGAGCGCTTTGGGCGAGGGGTATTGGGGGAAAGGGACGTGGCGGGATGGCGATGTAGGGGTGGCGGAGTTTGTTGCTGGACGGTTCGTTTTCTTCTTTTGTCTTCTATTCGTTTTCCCGGCCCTCAAGTGATCAGTGGCATAGAGAGCTAACTTGGTATTTCGGCGAGGAAATAGATTCGCTGCGAAAGAAGCCGCGTTCAAGGCGCATCCGTTCCGACGATTAACGTTTCATGATATTGTCATTAGACCTACGTCCGACGGAGAGGAGTCCGGGCCTATTGTCGCAGTTATCCGGGGGGATGAGGTGGATCAGATGGCGATGGTGTCCATTAGCCATGATGGGGACTATGCGACGGCTGTCTGCTTGGGATTCGATCCCATGAACAAACAGTCAGGTGCTCGATGAAGATGAGAAGATTGATAACGATTGCGACAACGTCCACCACCTCGACAACCTGCCACATCGCAGACGCAGGCGCGACACAGGCGACCGAACGGAAATTCCTGAACAGATAGACCACACAAGTCTCTTGAAAATGATCTATTCACTGTATCACTAGGATCCGAACGCGATAAGCTATACCGAGAAAAGCGAAAACTCTACGCTCCAAACACCAATGCCAGTGTTAATACGCATATCCTCAGCGGCTAGTCATCGGTTCGCCAACGGTATGCCGGTCTATACGGCTTCTGCGGCCCGCCCTGCGAACCCGCCGAGTGCGGCCGTTCTCCTTGGCACTGCGCGCATCTCTCATGGCGACTGCGGTTCGTTTCATGCTGCGTCGGAGAGGTTCTGTTCCAATCATCCTTCCAGAAGCTCGGTTCTCGCGGACTCTCCGAAGTCAGCCTGATAGGCTCTTGGCGAGGCAGGTAATCGATGTGACCTCCTGCCCGAGGTAGCCAGGGATCTATCTCCTTGCCATTCTAAAATAAGAGATCAAGAGGGAACCCTGGATTGAACGGGACTACTGCTTCGATGCGGGCCATGTCGGCTTTGCTCAGACTGGTAATTATGGCCTCCATAGTTCTCTCGAACAGGCCGATCGTCGGGTTGGAGATTAGAGGGAAAACATGGGGCTGCTTCTGCATCACATAAGCCAAGGCGATGCAGCCAAGCGTTGTCCTCTTTTCTCCTGCGATGGCCTCGAGAGCCCTACTCAACTTGAGTTGGTTGTCGGTGAGGGTCGACTTCCGGCCCTTGTAGGTTGCGCGCTGCTTTGCTGTCGTAAACGCAGGACCGCTGAAGACGCCGCTGGCGACCACGGCCATACCCTCAGACAGGGCCATGGGGGCAATGTCTCGCTCAATATCCCGGCTGGCGGCAGACCAGCGGCCCTGGTAGATGGAGAAGGGTCTAAGGCTATGGCCACGGGCATACTCATTGGCCCGGCTGTATGGATAGGATTAGTGCCCGGGATAACAACCAGATGGTCAGTATGATATGTGTCGCCTACCTGACCACCCAGGCGGGCATGTTACTCGCCCCAAGATATAAGACCTTGCCGGCAGAGACGAGGTGATTCAACGACTGCATGAGCTCGGGGAAGTCGGTCGCCTGGTCCCACCAGTGGACATACAACTATGTGTGTGTGTGAGAGAGAGAGAGTCAACCAACTGACATCACTATCCAAGATATCGCGCCTCAATGACACGATGAACGGCACTCACAATGTCGATATAGTCAGTTTGGAGGTTGTTCAGGCTCGCGTGGACAGAGGTCGTCAGACTTTTCGCGCTGTTGCCGGTGAAATTTATCATGATCTCGCTCTCACCGTGTTCGGCGCGGAAGTTGGTCGAGTACTTGGTTGCGATTACTAGTTTGATTTCTGGCGTTAGTCGACTAGACGTTCATCCCTGGTCGAAGCCAGGCCTGTATTCAGTTGAAGGGTTTAGGAGCTTCTATTCTTTGGGCTTACCCAGCTGATCTCGGTTGTGCCTCCTCGCCATCCAGCTACCAATGATTCTCTCGGACTCGCCCCCTTGATAGTTGTTGGCAGTGTCTATGAAGTTACCTACTCCATGTCAGTAATAGTTAGATAGGCAATAGTTACCCGGCTGCCAATTCATCCGGCTCAGTCCTTACCACCCTAGAAGTTCGGTCAGTCTCCAGGGTGTCCCAAGATTCCTCACAGAAGTAACACACATGGTCATAGTAGAAGTCTAGAACCGCTTCAGCCTCGTCCTGGGAGCTGCCCTCACCATCCCTATACACATTAAATATCATCAGCATTCTCACACATCAGCCACATACTGATCAATAGTTGATAAATGTTGAGGGGATAGAGTGCTTACCAGCCTCTGCCGAAGCCCATTCCACTCAGGCAGAATGGGCTAACTTTTACCGATGCAGTGGGCGAGAGCAGGCGGTACCGGCCTAAGGGGCTCTTGGGAGAAGGGGGAGGTGGTATGCTAGACATCTTGATGTTATGCACCATGGTGTCTAATGTCGTAATGTGTTGAAATGTTAGGACACTTATGATACTGGGAGATGATTATAGGATATGTTAGAGAAGAGAGCGGTTGGTGGTTTACATTGTGTAGTACAAGAGGGGAAATCAAATATTATTAAACTAGCCACGGACTCTTCAAGAGATCCTTTACAGAAGGCCCATGGATGGTCCCTGCCATTTGTCTACATTATTGATCTCGGAGAAGACATTGGTAGCATTGTGCCAGCGATCTAGGAATGCTTGAGGTAAGTGCAAACTAGATGGCATTGTCACTTTGTTACCCCAGTACTTGAGAAGCAGCAGCAGCAGTCAGCAGCAGTAGCAGCTCTTTCCTAGAATCAAGTAGCATATCATTCTTGGGGGAAGTGTTTCTGGTCATTCTTTCCTTAAATAACCAGAGGGCGGGTTGATGGCTCTTGCTTCTTTCACTAACACCTTGGCCGAGGTTTAGAGGATAAAATCCATCAGTGACTTCCAGTTCTATGTTTACTCCAGGAACATTTGATGAGCTCTGGCTAGCATACCACTTCATGTACTTATTGTCTCCCTACCATCAGAAATTGCTATGGATTTACCTATTGGCATTCAACACGGCTTCTTTCTCCGTCCATCACCAGTCCCACAACGTGAAGGCCTGAGCAGGGGCTTCAAGACAACCCTAGCCCCCGATCATGGGTTTCAGGCCAGCTCGTCTGAGGACATATCTGCCCCGGAGGCAGAAGCATCACTCCTGGATCTACGTCCCTACGGCTTCGGGTTGCTAGCCGCCGAGTAAGTTACTTAGAATTGGCCGAGAGCTCTCTCTAACAGGATGGCTTGTGTTTTCAGATTTGAAGATATCAATGTTACTCTGGATGACAGTATATCCGAAGATAGCCATACTTCTTCGAATCGATCTTATTCAACTAGCCCGCCAGTTCAGCCGGCCGATATCCTGGAGGAGGATGGCAGCACTCGGTTGTTTTCCCGAGGAGTCGGGCATTCCGAATCGACTGGCTCCAACTTGGTCAACACCGATGATCGTAAGAAAAAGAGTGTGTCCTGGGATACTTCACACCAAAATATAGTGGAAAGGGCCACTAAGCACACGGCGAAAAGCGATGTGAGCTATCAGTCAGCTCGTCGCGCCCCCATAATCCGCAGAAGGCGTAGGCGGCGGAAGGGCTCATGCCCACGCGGGTACGAGAAGCTTGGTCATTTCAAGATTCCCAAGGAGGCGCTGAGCTTGTCAAGATTTAAGATTCCAAACCAATCGAAAGAGCCCTCTATTCCGGGGACGGCTGCGTATCAGGGCAACGATGGTTTTGAAGGAGCGGAAACCGTTCCCGGGAAGAACACGGTATTGGCGACAAGAAGCAAGCCCCGGGCTATCCCAGGTGTGGGAACATTGTCCCTTGCCAGCCAGGGTCTTCGCAAAGCCAGAGTCCAATCAAAACCACCACCAGCTAATGATAGTGTTCTCACGTCAACTAACACTGGCGACGACGTCACAATCGAGAGATCTAATACCTGCAACCCGTCGAGCATGTTAGCGAGCGGCGAGGCTTCCGCTTCCGTACGGCACAGCCTTTCTTCTGATACCCTAGTGAATAGTGATATTATTCCACGCCATTCCCGTCCCAGCATCGAAAGGAACATAGGTGAGGATGAGAACCCGACGAAGCCATTCTCAAAGTTATTTTCGAGAACGACGGCTAATATGGAAAAAAACCCCGTGTAAGTTCTATCTAGCGTAAGGCCGGATGAAGAGAACTTCGACGGTGTGGCCGAAAGAATTCCAGAAACACCGCCCCGGGGTCCCTCCTGGAAACCGAATTCCTTCTCGGCACTTTCTTGTCCACTGGAAAACCCACAAAGCGCCGGCTATCCCTCAATTCTCTCGTGGAGTGGACGAATGCCTATTATTTCCACATCGGACCCACGGTTCCCTTCCTGGAGGGAATTCACCCTTCACCCAGGAGCAACTAACCTCGATAAGATGCCACCCGTTACCACAGAAGGACTGGGTAGCTGTCGACGAATGCCAGAGGCAAACGGTGCCAGCTCTCCTACTCAGTACCTGGATGGCTATCAGATGCAAGATGGCCCGCAGAAATTTATCGATCCAATTTCGTATTATCCGAAGTAAACATGGTTTAGGAAGATTTCATTCATACATGGGTTCACCGTACTAACCAACACACTATTAATACACGCCCCTATTCTGTCTTGAGGGCAGCGATGGTGTCCCCATTCTTCACTACCTTTTCTGGCATAAGCCCAGAAATAGGAACGAGGATGGAGGCCAGTATGACAAGCCAAAATGTGGTCACTATCTGCACCAAAAACCAGATACCCGAGCCGGCGATGGGCAGTGCAACTTTGAAGATTTCGCTGGGCTGCATGAGTCTTTCGTGCTCGACAATGTACAGACGAGTTCGACCGCCCGGAGCAGAGGGGTCCTCAGGGTCACACGGGGGCAGGAATTGACCTTGAGCATCGAGGGTGCGTTGGACGAGACGAAAGATGAGTGTGGACTTGACCGTTGGCGAGTGGAAGGGGATGAATTTGGGATGAATGTTCTCTGAAATGTGAGCTGTAAGTGTAGCAGTTCGTTGATCATACACTAAAATGCAAAAAAAAAGGCATGTCAGTTAGCGTGGTAGTAGCTTTGATATAATTGATATTGTTTCAAAGGGCCACTGTTGCTGTTGTAAGAGGGCAGTGGAGCCATACCTGCGGATTCGAGGTTGAAGCTAGAAACGTCGACAAGCATGCATCTTAACCTATACAGAAGGCGAGTGATGTGACGCGAATTTATGGGAGGGAGAGGGAGATATGGAATGTGGATGTCGTCGAAGGAAGGAACTCGTATGAGCGGATGGACGAAGGAGGAGGTGGGGAGAAAGTAAGTGTTGAAAGCATCGCGCTGGTCGTCGGGGACGCCAAAGGCGAACTTCTTCATCAGGGACCTGATGTCCTTGACTGCAATGAGAAAGGTGTTAGACCAAACAAAGTATATTCATTTATTTATTTTTTCTTTTCCCCCTTTTCCCTTTCAAGAAGAGTAAAGAACGCGATATCTAACCTGGGTGATCCATGGTGATTGATGCGCCAGCCTGGAAGCTTAGAATGAGGGAAGTTGTCGTTGGGGCCGGAGGTCTTCGTGGGTTCAAGGAAGTGAAGAGCTCGTTTGGTGATGTGGAGTGTTGGTCTCTTCTAGAATTGCGAGTGCTTTGTACTGAGAGGGATTATTGGAATTGAATTGGGGATCATTGAATCGACTCGCCCGATGACAGGAGTTGAGATTTATAACAGAGAATCTGGTGATGCAGGAGATGGGAAGGAACGCAGGGAGCAATGAACGTTATCAATATATTACATGTGAGAGACGGCAGGGTGCGATAGCTTCTTCGTATAAGCGCCTGTTCGAGTTAGATCGGGCGTCAAGTGTCGTCATCGATGGGTCCTCGGAGGGAGCGGAGAGGGACTTGGAAGAGGGGGCTGGGATTGATCCCATTTGGTGCTGCTCTTGGTCGGGTCGGGATTCTCTCAATATGTACGAATACAAGGAAGAACCATAGGGCAGAAAACTTGGGCTCAGATAATACTTCGAAACACTGTGTCTCTTGCCAAGTATAAATCATCAATGGTGTATCGTCTCATGTCTCACCGATTAGAGAGAGTGACACGAGAGGAAAAAAACCTGGCGGCAAGAAGCTTCGAAGACACAGGTACGAGATCAGGAACCCCAGATTCAGTCCGAAGCCGAAGCCGAAGCCAAAAGTCTCATTTAAAAACGGAATATCGAAACTCAATACGAAGTAGTTGTAGCTATAATCATCGGGCCTTGGCTCGATGACATTGTTAGGCACTAGATTATACCTAAACGCTCACGGAATAAAGAAAAGACAATCCAAAGTCCCATCATTGACGCCATATCCTCGTACATGTTTTTCCGTACATTTCGTTTTCTGAAGCTTCGTGACGCCTTAGCCTCCACGATACTTCCTCCCAGTCCGAACCTCCGAACCACTCCTTTTCTACCCTAGTTGATATCATAGACAAAGCCACAAAACCTTCCTCATGAGATCCAAGATAATCCAGAGGAAAAAAAGAAAAGACGAGAGACAAAACCATATATACCTCGTCACCCACAATTCAAAAAAACCAACCCCAACCATCCCGTCCGACAGCCCAAGCCCAAGCCCAAGCCATCTCCAACTAATACCACCCGCACAACCCCAATAAACCCGATAACACCAGCAGTTCAGTAGTCCCTGCTACTCCTCCTCCGGCTATGTCTCCTCTCTGACTCATACGTACTACTCTCCGCCCTCCTACTCCCCCGCCTGGGGGGCAGCAAGTCCTCCTCCACCACGACAATCTCGTCGTCATCACTAACAGTGCTCACCGTCCTCGGCGCCCTCGCCCTACTAACCCTCCTCCTCCTCTCCACGTAAATCTCGCTATCGCTCTCGGGCGGCTCGGCATCAACAATAATCGGGCGCGGGGGTCCACCCCTACTGCTATGCCTCCTCATCTCCCCGCCGCCGCCGCCGCCCTCCCTCATCCTCACCTCCACCGTCTCGCGCACCCTCATCCCCGAGCGCGAGCGCGACCCTCCCCCTCCTCCCCGTCTACTCCTCCCCAGTGTACCTAGTGTCAGCACGGAGCTGCCACCGATGTAGCTCGAAGCCGTCTCGCTGTAGACGGGCGGCGCGATGTTGAGACACGTGTAGATAAGGAAGATGACGAGGAGGAATGCACCTATGGAGCCGAGGACGATGCCGGCGACGACGCCCGGGTGCGGGGAGGAGTTGAGTGAGCTGTAGGCTGAGGGGATGGAGCCGGTGGTTTCTTCGTTGGCGCGCGGGAGGAGGTGGAGGGGCTGTGCGATTGGGATGTCAATGGCGGGCATCGTGAGTTGAGTCTTTTCCCTTCTCTCGCGCGATTTCGATTGGGGTTTTTTTGGTTCTTCTTATATATCCGATTCGAGTTGAATTTGCGATTCGTAAGATGGAGGGTGTTTTTCCAGCACCCTCTAAGACGTGGGCTGCCTTGAGGCAGGAACTGGGGGTTGGTACATGGAACTAACCCCAGTAAAAGTAAATACTTGTAATGCAAGGTAGCGCTCGTTTCGTCTCGAGAATTGAGCCCGCGATGTAGTGAATCCGAAATAGCGCTAGCTTTCCCGCGATCGCTATGGCGAGGTTTCTCCAAGGAAAGAAGAAGAAAAAAATTGGTTGTGGCAGGGAGGAAAGGTGTGGCGCGTCGCACCGAGCCTGAGAGCGTCAGCCCAGGATTTCACGGCGCTTGATGCTGCGCTTCGGTCGTCCGGGCGATGAGGAGAATTGGCGGGGATTGCGACGGGATGTGAGGGGGTGGCGGACAGCTGTTGGCGGGTGGTTGGAAATGACTTGGGTACTCGGACAAAAAGCAAAGCTTCGTCGAGTTCTAGAAATCCCGGTTATGAATTGAATTTATTCCAGAGTTGGTGAAGGAAAGAAGTCTCAGCGAGAGGATGCGAGTATTTAATGCATCTATTGGGCGAGGACTACTTCGTACTGCATGTTAATGCAGAAATGCTCTCATGGCGGCCAGTCACCTTGTCGCTTGGCGGACTTTGACTTGCATCCGCCAATCCTCCCAATCCCGGTCAACTCTTGAGCATCGACACCTGCTTCACATTGGATCGTATTAAAAAGAAGGCATTTTCTCACAAGGCTCGGTCATCTAGCCTCATATGTGTGAGTTTCGTTTCGCCTTACACATGTTCCCTAAATCCTGCCTAGAATCTACGCTTCTATCCAAGTATCCGCGGGGGACAGAAAAAAAAAAAGAAAAAGAGAGAACAAAAAAAGGGAAGAACAAAAAAAAGAATATTCAACATGCCTTCTTAGAAGGCGCATTGGGATTTGAGCCCAATGCGGGGGTCGAACCCGCAGCCTTGAGATTAAGAGTCTCACGCTCTACCGATTGAGCTAACCGGGCAGGCTAGTTTTTTGTTGTGTTTAGCATGCCTCGACTGGGAATCTTAGAGGATGGGTTGACCGGAACTTGGGACTAGGAACTTTGGTGAAAGCTCCACATGCCACATGCAACACAGTATTCCTTTTTAGCCATCCTGACATTCTGGTACTGGTAACCCTCCTCAACTTCTCTCTATTAGTCTTGACAGTGTTTCCTTCACGCGGGAGGAACCTTGCTTCATTACCTGGGTTCACTCTGTTGTAATGTGGAAAAGTGGACCAAGTTGGAACACTACAAACCCCAAGTATGCACGCCTCTCCCATCACGATGCCCAGTTGTGTTCTACTGGCCCCCTCTCGGCTTCACACTAGTGTGGAGATCTGCGGGTGGGCTCTTGCGGCTTCTTGGATTGGGAATGTTGAACGTCAACAGTGACATCCAGTCCTCGCGCTGTGCCATACCCAAACGGTTATGACCGGCTTGACTTGTAAGGCGTAGGGAAAAAAAAAAAAAAAACTGGCAATGACTTCGCGAACGCCAATCACCGCGGCATGAAAATCATTCTATTCCAAAAATGCCTAACTTTCAGAGAAGAGGTAAACGCGAGTTCTCTCGGTGACGCTCTAGAACTTCTCCATCCAAAGTGCATTTGACATGGGCGTCAGTGAATGGCACAAAGAGGAGGGCCAAGTGCTGAGGTGCTTACTTTCCATGTGCAGTTTGGGTGGGTGGAATTGCGACCGACTCCGGCGTAACCGGCCAGAGACAGCCATTCTCCCACCATGAACTTCGGGGTGGTCTGGGGGTCTGGCCGCACAGCCCTATCTATCGGGCGTTGAACATGATTTGGGTCGGCTTCCACGGAATGCACGTTTCCATCACCTGACAGCGTGTCTTTTTGGCGTCCTCAGCATCAAGCTGGCTGCAGCTGCATTCTCGCTGTCGTGGTGCGGGGTTCACTCATCCCAACTATGAACAAAAAGGGATTAATGTGCCGCTGATTACTATTTGACGCGTTGTTGGGGAATCGCAGTTTCCGCCACTGATGGGTCGCTGTGATACCACCCAGCCAACTTTCACCGTCCAGTCGGACTTCACCCCTTGAAGCCCAGAAGGAGGCGATGCTGCAGATGAGTTGTCGCCGTGGCGCGGCGTTAAATCGGTTGAGGTTGAATTCTCGCGGGGCGTCAGCCCTAGTGAGGCATTGGCTCGATTCCTTCTGGAGGGGGCGCGGGTCAATGCTCCCCCGTCCCCGTCTTTTTTTCACGGAGCGACTTCATGCCCACAAGATCCTGTGCAGGAGAAGGCAGAATCAACCAAGGAATTGGTTGGAATACGCACATCGGTACTTTTGTCGCAGAACTCCTGTGACGCACCCCGCTTTCCAGCCAGCCATAGAAGATTACCGTTCAATCATTGCGGCGCCCAGAAATGAGGAGAAGGTGTCTTGATCAGCGAAAACCTGATCCAAACGTCACAACTCTGTGTCAAGCCCAGCTTCTTCTTCTTTTTTTTTTTTTTTTTTATCAAATTCAGCGATTTCTCTCTCCCGAGGATTTTTTCATATTTCGAAATAGTATTTCTTGAAGACACACCGTAAATATGTCATCCGAGATTCAGGCGCAAGTCCCGGCACCAACGAAGACGTACCGCGGCAACTGCCATTGCGGCGCCTTCGTCTATGAGGCCGACATCCCCGAAATCAAGAGCGCGATGCAATGTGGCTGTAGCATTTGCTTCAAGAAAGGCTATCTCCTCATTTTCACACCCGCCAACACCGTGAAGATCGTCAAGGGGAGCCTGGATGACCTCACGACGTATGAATTTGCCAGCAAGAAGATTGCTCACATGGTAGGCGTTTGACGGGCTTGCGTTCGCATTTCGGGTCGTAGTCGAATCGATAAGTATACTGACCGCGGTGCAGTTCTGTCCCAAGTGTGGTGTCTCTGCGATCGGCAAGGGAGACACCCCCAACGGCACTTTATATGCTTTGAATGTACGAGAGTCTCCTCAGCGCCTGAATTTTCCGATCGTTTTGGAACATCGTCTTCGTTCGATACTAATTCGAGCGCGGTTTGACAGGTGCATTGTATCCAAGGGATGGATACCCATGCCCTGGAAAAGACCCCGTAGGTGCTCCGTATTGTGTCTCCGGAGCGCTCGACCGCCGATGGGATGGTATGAGAATATGTGTGCTGACATTGACTGATTCTTTTCTTCTTTAAAAAGAGCCGGCGGTGAGAAGATCGGACCAGAGCATGTGGTGCCCGAATACTCCGGACCAGAACCTACCGTTGAGATCGAGGGTTCCAAGATGTATTATGGTAGTTGCCATTGCGGAGCCGTCACGTTCGCCTTGCGCAGCAAGCCTATTGACAAGAATTACGACGGATTCGGACCCGTCGCTAGCATTGCGGAATGTACTTGCAGTATCTGTGAAAGGGTAAGCTGCCAACCCTTTACCATACATCCAGAAACTAACCCCCGTATAGTACGGAGTCGTATGGGTATACCCGAAGAAAGACCAAGTCGTCGTTCAGGGATGGGATTCGATCACCAATTATTCCTTCAATAGTGGATTGGTGCTCAAGTCATTCTGCAAGAAATGTGGCGTTCTTATTGGGAACAAATTCAAGGACCTCACCGAGGATGAGCTCGACAAACTGGACGAAGCAACCAAGGCCTTTGTGAAGGCGAACGACCTCTTCCCGATAAATATCAGAGCGCTAGATAATTTCACTCTCGATGAGTTGGATATCAAGGTGGTCCCGGGCGACAAGCGCGGCACTCCCTATGTGAACCCTTAAAAGCATCGAGAACACTCGCCGCACGAGCTCTCCTGGGCTAAGGGGGATCGCCGAAACGTCTCCTAGGAAAAGATAGTCACTAATTTAGTATGATCTATGCTAATCATCTCAACGGAGAGAGGGGTTTTTCATCCGATCGCGGTGGTTGTAGCCATCTTAGATGTTGATGACGGTTCATGTTTCGTACGGGTAGGGTTTCCATCGTCGTCGAACTGCGCCCATTCGAAAAACGTGCAAGACTCTTTGCCCGGGACGTTTCCTCCGTGACACATCCAGAAGTATTTGCCGTAGTTTTCCTTCTTCCTTTGCACTACCCTAAGCACGCAAGGTATATTGCACTTGCATCTGGGTGTAAACTTTGGGTGCATGGTATCCCGATAATACCGGTACGTGATGTTGATGCGCTTGTTACCAGCAATGGGATGTGGCTGGACTGAGAGTGCAGGCGCCACGGAATGTTTCCACTCTTCCTGCATCTCGGCATGCATAACAAGCAGTGAATTGTGCGGAAGATGGATTGATATCTGACCCTCAGCGTCAGGGTTATCTGTCGCGTCTTTATCCGTGTCCTTTGGCAGGATACGCCGAACTCTGAACTCACGGGCCACGCCCAGAGAGATGGAGCCGATGACTGCCCGAGGCCCAAGGTAAGTGAGCTGGTCGCTGTGCCACCCAACGCTCTCTTTCGGACCATTGTAGCAGTTGACAAAAGCTGCATTCGGAACCCAGGATTTCGCAGACTGGTACTTCAACTTTTGGCCATTTGGGTATCGCATGCGTATCCTCGTCTCAATTTCTTGGTTCACTGCCTTCTGGACGATCGGTTTCACCTTCAGCAGATGAGGCGTAAGTCGCCGGACGTCCTACAGATAAGGGTTGAGTATCGAGACCAAAGGGAAAAAAAAAAGTTGAAAGGGGGGAGGGAGGAGACAAAGAATAAAAACCACAGGTCCAAAGTTACCTACTGTAAGTCTAGCCCCATTGTAAAGGTAAGCGGTTTTTTGCTCGCGTATCTCGTCATAGCTTTCGACGAAGAAGCCGGAAGTATGCGGGCTCGAGACCACATTTTCAAAAAGTTTGAAAGTAATTTTCTCAAACGATTCTGATTCGGCCAACAACTCTTCCAATAGCGCATTAGCTTCTTCGGCTGGTAAGAAGTTGTGGATGATGGTGCAAGGGGTGTGTTCTGCGACATCGACAGGGTCATAGAGATGCATCGTAGCCCCCTTCTTCGATATCAGCTTCTTCCTAGCAGGAAGAGCCTGCCCATCCTCTCCCTTCACCCGGGAGAAGTACCTGAGAGAGGGTTGGTAGGCAAGGGCGCTATTGAGCTTCTTGAGTGGTGTTTGGGACTTGAGAATGGCAGACGCTTCTGCGACCGACCCATCGTGGGCAATGAGTACGTCAAGTAATGTCTCCTGCTCGATGTCTGGATGAAGTGACGAAAGTATGGCAAGTTTCACATCAGTCGGTTCATCTTCTGTGCTGTCAAGAGCTTCTTTAAGTTCGTCATTCTTCTTACGCTTCCGAGTAACGAAGGCGTCCATTGTCCATTGTTTGAAATGTGTGGAAATTGATATTTACTGGGGAGGCAGGCATCTACCCCACTTTATATGGCTGCTCCAGGATATGAATCAGCACGAATTCACCCCGCACGCAGCGCTGAAATCTGTCGTCACAGAAAGGGCGTACTCTTCTAGTTGCAGATTGAAGCGAGGGTTGAAGTTGAGGATGAGGATGGGACGCGACCCTCTTGGATGGGGTACCCGGATGGCGTGCGCGAAATCACCTGACAATGACAGCTGGCAATTGACCCGCAATTGACGGGTTAACGGGTAGCCAGGCTGACTAACAACCCACCTGCCCGATCAGGAAGCACCATGGCGACGACTCAGATGCCCCCACCAAGGCCATTTGGATGGCACCTGCCGAGGTCCGTCCGAGGGGCAGTTCGATGAGAGCTTCATTCACTCAGGACACTATTGTTCGTCGCTTATTGCCTTGGAGCTCTACCGGACCGAGAACATACACACTCGTATGTAACGGCGAACGAATCCTCGCTTGAATACAGCGTTCCTGAATGCGACTTTTCTGAGACGTGGGGGAAAATTGGTGATGCCCCTCGGCATCTTCACCTGATCAGCTATGGCGGCGATGCTCGAGTTTAGGACGCAGGGCTACAACCCCTATGCGGTCAAATACTCGCCTTATTACGATAACAAGATCGCGGTGGCGACGTCGGCAAATTTTGGAATCGTCGGGAACGGCAAGGTCTTTGTCCTGAACCTAACAAACCAGGGGACAGTGGCTGTGGAGAAGACGTAAGTCGCAGAGTTGGGAATGGGAAGGCATTGAATAGCTTCGGACACTGCTTTCTGACGCGGAGGCGTGGTCTCTAGGTTTGACACGAACGATGCGCAATACGATGTCGCCTGGTCCGAGATCAACGAGAGGCAGATGGTGGTAGCCTGTGGAGATGGTTCTATCAAGCTTTACGACATAGGGGTGGAACCAGGATTCCCTGTTATGAACTTCCACGAGCACAAGAGGGAGACATTTTCAGTGTGCTGGAACCCCGTGACGAAAGACAGTTTCGCTTCTAGCTCTTGGGACGGCACGGTCAAAATTGTGAGTAGGAGAAGGGGGGGGGGAGTTCCTTGCGACGTCGACGTCTGCCAATGTGAAGATCATCTAACACGAATTAGTGGTCGCCAACCCGTATGAATTCGATTACGACACTACCGATAGGAAACTGCGCATATAGCACGGCCTTCTGCCCGTCGAACCCTGCCCTAGTGTCGGCCGTCTCGAGCGACTCTCATCTCCGGATATTCGATCTCCGTACTCCGGTAACCGCGAAGTACCACCTGACAGCAGCAATCCCAGTCCACGCGCCACCTCCAGGTTTCCCAGGACAACCGGTGCCGTCGGTGGGGCCAGGCGAGGTGCTGACCCATGACTGGAACAAGTACAACCACTCAATAATAGCAACCGGAGGTGTTGACAAGATTGTGCGAACCTTTGACATCCGGAACCCGACCGGCGGCCCCGTTTCCTTGATGGAAGGGCATGGATATGCGGTGCGGCGGTTGGCGTGGAGTCCTCACGAAAGCGATGTATTGATCACGGCTAGTTACGACATGACGGTGCGGGTATGGACAGATGGATCTAAGTACCCAAATGATCCCACTCTTCCAGGGACGAGAGGGAGGCAGATAGGTCTTATGAACAGACATACAGAGTTCGCAACAGGAGTGGATTGGTGCCTCTTCGGTCAAGGCTGGGTCGCCTCGGTTGGCTGGGATGAGCGGGTATTGCTGTGGGACGCGAGGCCGTTCTTTGCTAATAGATTTTGAATCGGGGACCCCCCATTGATGATGGTATTTTGATGTCAGTAAAAGCTACGGGATGCAAGACATTTCGCGGCTGTGTATTTTCTAGCAGCATTGTATAGCATTGTAGCATCGGAGCAGCCTCCTCCAGCTCTAAGTTGCCCAGAGTCGTTGACCAGCCATTGTGTCAATTTGGCTTGTTGACTTGATTGACCCTGTTGCTTTTGCGCCAGGTTCGGGTCGGGTGATTCAATTCAAGTTCCTTGTCAAATTGTCAAGTCTGTCAACTGCTGTCATTTGTTCAAGGTGGGTGATGAGGTAATAATCCTCAGGACCCAATTAAATTTCAACCGCGAAGTAAGTCGCGTGGTTCTGGTCTCTAGTGCGTGTCTGTGGCAAGGGGAAAGAAAAATTCCCCAAGCCAAAAGAAAAAAAGTTTGGACCAGCTAAGAGGTCGAGTCTCTTTTCCTGCAACATCAATCGCACCTTCACTCCTCACAGCCCATCTTTCTCTCCCACAAACATTCTTCCCCCGGCGGATCAAACCCTGTTCATCCAAGAAACAATCTGTTCTTTCATTCCTTGCTTCGTTCACACACTACTGTTTAATCGAGAGGCTTTTCCTCTTTTATCGCAGAGCCCTCGGAGCTCTAACACCGAGCGACGCTCTAAATCATCCTTCCCTCTCCTCCTCGATCCATTTCGACCTTTCATCTAGTGCTCTCCCGTCCCCTCACCATGCTTCGCCAATCCCTCCTCCGAAGATGTACGCCCATACGTCGGGCGTGCGGTGCCTCCGTCTCGGTTCCGGCCGTCACTCAGCTCCAATCCCGAGCCGTTGGCCTCATCCCGACTCCCCGGGTGACAATTCGACCCGCCTTCTCTCATGCCTTCCACCATTCTCGTTTCCTTCACCAGCGAACTGCAACAGTCGAGGAGACTGAGGAGCCCGCCCAGGCAGAGCCCGTAAAGGATGTGACAATGCGTTTCCAGGATTCCATTGAGGCTGGTATCCATCCCAATTTGATCCGCGCCGTCACAGAAGATATGGGATATGAGTACATGACCGATGTGCAAGACAAGACCGTGCGCGCTGCTCTCCGCGGACTCGATTTGTAGGTCCTTGGCACTATTCCACTGCATTGTCCCGAAGAAGAAGCTAACCATCTCTTAGGGTTGCCCAAGCCAAAACCGGCACGGGAAAGACTATTGCGTTCCTTCTACCAATGCTCCAGCGTATGATTGACGAGGACTCTAGCCTTGCGACTCGGATGAGATCAAAGAGGGCGAGGCCGGATGACATCCGTGGTATTGTGATATCGCCGACCCGCGAGCTTGCGGAACAGATTGCAAAAGAAGCTATTGAATTAACCCGTCACACCTCACTCGTGGTTCAGGTCGCCGTTGGTGGCCAACATAAGGGGGGCATGCTTCGGGACATCCAGCGTCGAGGATGCCATCTTCTGGTGGCCACGCCAGGTCGTCTAAAGGACATCTTGGAAGATCCCAGCAGCGGCGTCGAGGCTCCTAATCTAGCCGCGCTGGTTCTTGATGAAGCCGATAGAATGCTCGACGTCGGATTTGCCGACGCTCTGGAGGACATCCAGAGACTGCTCCCTGATGTCAAGGAAAAGCCACGACAGACTATGCTTTTCTCGGCGACAATTCCCCGCAATGTCATCGGCCTGGCGAGATCCATGGTGCGACAGGACCAATTCGACTTTGTGCAGACTATTCGACATGACGAGGCGCCCACACACGAGAAGATTCCCCAAAAGATTGCCATTATGCCTTCCCAGGTCAACGTCTTCCCTGCACTCTACGAGCTTCTCGACCGCGAGGTAGCAAAGTCAAAGGAGACTGGGCAGCCGTTCAAGGCCATTGTTTACTACTCAACAACTGCCATGGTGGAACTTGCCAATAAAGTTCATACCACAATGCGGAGATTGCGAGGGAGTGCTGATGGCTATCCCTTCACCTACTCCATCCACGGCCAGCTCAACCAAAGGAACCGGACCCATGCTGCGGAAGCCTTCCGTCGCGCCAAGTCTGCTATCCTCATCTCCTCCGACGTCACTGCCCGCGGTATGGACTTCCCCAATGTAACCCACGTTATCCAGGTCGGCCGCCCAGTCAGCCGCGAACAATACATTCACCGTCTAGGGCGCACGGGGCGGCAGGGCAAGGATGGCGAGGGCTGGCTCATTATCCCCCAGCATGAGGCGGACGACACGAGACGCGCCCTCGGCGACCTCGACCTTATCCGTGACAACTCGCTGGAGAGTACCAACGTCACCATTGAGTCTGAGGAAGCAGGGATGCCTCAAATCTTCCAGGATGTGCGTTCGGCATTTGAGCGTGTCGATCAACAGGTCCTTACCGATGCCTACACGTCGAAATTCGGCCACATCCCGCGCTGCGACGTGCAGGACTTCGTTGACGATACCAATAAATGGATCAAGTTCATCTGGGGCTGGCCCGAGCCTCCCAGGGTCTCGCAGCAATGGGTAATGAAGAGGGGCCTCCGTAACATCCAAGGCTTTAATATCGGGCACCAAGATCACGCGCCCACCAGCATGAGGCGTCCCCCGACCAACTCGAGGCGCGCTTACGAAAACAACTTTGAGAAGGTGATGCATGAGAATCGTCGCACCGACTCCTCCGGCCATGGTCGTAATGAAAGGCGAAGGCCTAGGTGGTGAAGACATTTTCCGACGACAGCGGAATGAAGAAGATAATCCAGTGGCAGTGTGTGTGTGTGTACGATAATAATGCTTGGGAAATGAATGGGAGAGATGTGAAACCGGGCAGAAACGAGGAACACAAAATTCTTTCAAAATGTTTAGAAAGGGGGGGAAAAAGAAAATTGAGCGGGCTCTTGGACGGACCTGGGACATATCTCTACTTTGTTTTACTACACCATCTTCGATTCTTTTCTTGTTTTTTTGTCAAACAGGTTGTTCCAGTTTTGAGCCTTTGTAATCTCTAGATGGAGGGCAGGATTGAATGACATTTCAGGCGTTGAAGTATGATGTGATAGCATTATATCTTGGGTGTAAATTTAAGCATGAGGTAGATTGTCCACTCTTGATGTTTGTTTTACCGAATTCGTATATTGAACTCTATCTTGCGTGCCCTGTCAGAATACCGCCCTCGCAAACCTCCGATATGACCCAAAACGCCAGGAAGCAAAAACAAGATATGACCCTCTCTACCTGTAATATATTCCCATCTAACCCGTCTCTATCCCAAGGGAGGAAGAAACAAACAAAAAGGGAAAAGGGGAAAACGCTCAAAATCTCCTCCTCTCCTGAATTATAACAAGGCCCTCCCCTAACCCATCCGCCACACCACCCGCAACACCACTAACCGTCCAGGCAACACCACTCGCAACGGCCTCACCCACAGTCCTATCCCCGCCCACCGACATCGTCGCGACCTGCCGAGCAGCCGAGCGAGCCATATCGACAGCGCCGCCAACCAACGCGCCCCCGACGTGATACTTCCTCTCAGCGCGCGCCGCGGCGTGGAAGGCGGCGAGGATGTGGGGTAGTAGCATGCCTATTATGACGAGGTAGGCGGCTACGATAGTCTTCACGAGGCGGTGGAGGACGGAAGGCGGGGGCGGACCGCCGGCCGAGGATGGGTGCATGTGCGGGGAGGAAGGGAGGAGAGGGCGCGGGAGGGAGGAGCGGATGGCGGAGATCTCGGCGGGGGTGAGGTCCGGCGGGAGGGAGGTTAGGAGGTGGCGGAGGCCGCCTATGTATTCTGTGCGTTCGAAGGAGGGGTTTCGGGAGGATGGGGGTTGGGATTTTTCGTCGCGGGCGATGGAGATTTTTGTGAGCCCTATTTTTTTTTTAGTTGTTTGAGATGCGAGTTTTGTCTAAGAAAGAAAAAAAAGAAAAGGTTGTGAAACATACCACGACGGACGGAGTCCCACTTGATGCCCGAGTCTTTTCTCGGCCTTGCAGGATATGTCTCGGATTCCACAGTCCCCGCCGAGTTTCCTCGTGGACGCCTATCCGCGTCGTCCAACACGAGCAAGGCATCGCGAACATCCTCCATCAACGACGCCATCTCCCTCTCCTCGATGCTATACTCCGCCTCGACGTCCTCGGTCGTCAGGCTGCTCGGCGTGCTCTCCCCGCTGCAATGAGCTGTTGTGCACCCCGTGCTTGTGCTTGTGCTTGCGCCGTAGCCCGCTCGCTGTCTGAGACCGGCAGTTCTTTGGATCCTCCCGCTCGCTTTTGCTTTTCTGTTCCACGGGCTTTGGCTTCCTGGCCGGGCGGGGAGCGGCGGGGTGGCTTCGCCGGATTCGTCTGCTTCGGAGTCTAGTTCTTGCACTCTCTGCGTGGAATCGACTTGGGGACCGAGGCTGGTGCTGGGTTGCCTCACGCCCCTGTGAACATTGCGGATACGCTCAAGGCCTGACTGGACTGTGTATGGGAGTAGGGAGAGCATGGGTGATGGTTATTTACACCGGTGGTGTTTAGAGTTTGAGTATGTTGATATAGTGGCAGCAGGTATGGAGATTGGCGTACGGATGTAAGTAGCAGTAGCTTATTGTATATAGGCAAGCATGTGAGTCGAAATAGGAGAAATAGGAGAAATAGGAGAAATAGGAGAAATAGGACAGAATCTCATAAACTTCCCAATCTTATAAGAATGAGGAAAGATGAAAGGCAAGAGACATATATCGTTCTATCTCTCTCGGTGGGGTGCCGTAGAAGGTGGTGGTGGGGGAAGTCAAGAATAAAAATGAGCCGCAAAGGAAAAAAAAAACCCCTCCAGCGCGGAATCACAAAAAACGGAAGACCCACGGAATCGGATCTCGGATTTGGTGTCAGAAGGGGAGCTAAAATAAAAACAATACGAAAAAATAAGCTTTGGTTGTGGCCTCTTTTTTGAGGGCGTGGTCTCCGTCCGGCTCTCCCATACGACGACGGTCCCGCAAAGAATCAACAGACGCTTTTGCTCGGTTTGCCTCACCTCGGTCGAAGGATACCTGCCAAGCTCGGCATGCGCTAAGGAAAGAGGAAAGAAAACGGGAATAAATAACAATAATAATAATAATAGCAAGAAAGATAATGCGAATAAGACACTGCGGCTTTAAAAATGGAACTGGCTCGACTGGCTCGAATCGGAGAAAGTCACTGTGTTTACACTCTCCACCAAGTCCACGAGGTGGACTTCCGAATCGAATGCGACACGAACATAGATAATGAGGCGAGATTGAACAGACAAGATAGACTCCACGTCGAGAAGAACAACGAGAAGAAGCCGGCGGGAAATGTCTAGCGCCGTGTTAAGCACTTGGATAGCGCAGGGGATCCTGGCAAGGGATGGCAGCGAAACAGCTTTTTTTCTGTTCCCTTCTAGCTACCTCGAGAACGGAACATCTCGATCAAATGCCAAAAAGCAAGCCAGAAATCTGCATGGGTCCGAGTTCGAGCCAAGTGGACCCTTGCTTCGCCCGATGCCACCCTTCTGGAACTCAACGGCGCCACGCCTGGCCTTTGTGAGATGCAAGATGGTGTTACCAGTATTATTAGTAGTGTAGATCTGGACTGGATGTTTGCGAATCGTGGACCTCGCCCTGAGAATCGAGTTCGTCGCTCGAATATAGAATGTAGCACAAAACTGAGAAGAGGCATTCTCTAAGGAGTCGTGTCCATATCTCGGTCTCCGTCACGATAAATTGACGAGATTTTGTCTCATGCAGCTTTAGCCAGAAAGAGGAAAGAGCACTGGGGCTTGAATTTTGACATGTGAAAGTCGAGTGACGTGCTGCGAGATAAGAAGCATGTGCGCTCAAAGGTGTCCAAGGGCAAAGGAAGGGCCGACCAACGCGCGCATGTGCATCATCGGATTGCCGCCTCGCCTCTCAAACAGGAACTCATAATTCAATATTAATTATCAATTTGATTGATGTTTTGGACCACTACTAATTAAGATGGCATTACTTTGTTCTGCATCAATGCAAACAACGTTCACTCGAACTTTGCAACTGGCCACAGTGCTGCCTTGGAACGATGAACTTGAATTGTCAATTCGGAGCACATCACCAGTGAACAAATCCTTGCTTCCATGACCACACACGTTCATCTGATTTGATTGCATATGGCATGCAAATTCGTGTCAACTTGCAGCCCACGATAATATCCATGATGGCATCAAGTAATATAATAATAATGCAATGCTCAAAATCAGGTACTGAACATTGTTAAACTTGGTGATCAACCAACCAACCGCCTATGCTGTAGTGTTGTTCTCGAAACTTGTAATCCTACATCTTGAAAACTAAGCCGGCGAGGAATCCTGTCATAATCATTATAATATATGCTTTCAGTTATAAGCATCATGAATATGTAGAAATACAGGGAACAGGGGGATAGCCAGCGATATCCCCTTTTCTAAGTGTCAGCAAAAAAGTGTTCTGTAGCACTCCCACATGAAAACGCCAAAAAAGGAAACAAGGCCAAGAATAAACGCCGCCACACAAGCAAAATACAGCCGAAACGCCATTGGCACTGGCACACTGCCCTGCCCGTCCATCCACAAGCCAACTTATCTCTATCGTGTAGCCCCCATCATTGATGTAGTTCCATTCCCCCCTCTACGCCATGTCCTTGCTCAGCTCATAAGTCCAAGCTCCCTCTCGCCGAAGCCTGTCTCGAGCCGCCATGTCCTTCCGGATGTCATCCTCCGTCAGTCGGTCCGCTCCGCTCCAGTTAGCGCTTGATGTGCGAGCTCTGAACTTGTGCCACCTGTCCTTGCTCTTGCTGAATACCTCTTCCATATTGAGGGGAGCCGGCGGCCCAAAGATCTGCGATGGATCCATCGTCTCCTGCCTCAGCAACGCACGGCGGAGGTCAGGCGAGTCAGCCCAGGATGCTACCATGCCGTGGTCGTTGTCCGAATCCTCGTCCTCGTCATCCGTATCGATTTCCGGCAGCTCGATAGAGTCGCCGTTGGGGAAGCGTGGCGACGTGCGTGGTGCCAACTTCGCCGTCGATTTAACTGTGGCAACCGCCCCCGGCCTGGCAGGTGTCTTGTAAGCGGTTCCTGTCTGGCTAGGATTAGGCGCGAATGGGATTGCGCCCTTGGAAACCTGCGCCATATCGAGCGGGTGAGCTGCCTTCATTGCGCCGTTGTGCTGAGATGTGACCGCTGTTTTGAATAGATCGCGGGATGCGCCTGCCGGCGGTACTGCTGAGTACCCGCTGAGGAACATTGACTTATTCTGAATCTCCGGCTGCGATAATATTGTTAGCACACATAATTCGTGTTCGGGACATGTCACAAGAATTGGTGATGCTCCTTACCTTCTTATAACCAGCCGAAGGGCGGACGGGAGGGCCCTTGATGTTAGGCAAGCTCTCCATGTCCCTGTCCTCATCCGGTTCCTGGCTTGTCCGTCGTCGCTTGGCATCCTTGCCTTGGTATGTAGGCCCGTTACGCGTCGGTTGTGTACGCGCATTCCCTGCATCATTATCCTGGCCAAGCGGCCGCTTCTGACCCTTGTTCGCGTTCGACAAGAGGGCATTGACTGGCCGGTTGAGATCCTCCTGAGATCGGAAAACCGACGACCCAAGTCGCGAGGGAGGTCTTGGTGGCTGTGAAGTTGTTTGCTGTTCCTGAGCAGCCGCATAGTCCGGTGGTCCGTTGGGTTGCGATCGCACGGCCGGAGGCGGCGCGCGTGTTTGCTTGGCCTTCTCGATGGCAGCCTGCCTCTGCGCCGCCTTCTTGGCTTCCAGCTCCCTCTCCTTTTCCCTCTGCCTCTCCGCCTCAAGACGCCGTTCCTCTTCCTGTAGCGCGGCTCTCTTGCGTTCTATTTCTGCCCTTGCTTCGCGCTTACGCTGAGCTTCGCGCTCTTCCTGTTCCTTCCGCTTCGCTGCGAGTTCTAGCGCTTTGGGGCGTCCCGTTGAGGAGACTGAACTCTTTAGGCTCTGTACTGAGCTCTTCGACTTTAGTTTCGTCTGGCTGGGTTTGCTAGAGGCCGGTGTCTGAGATGCGCTGGGGGCCAGAGACTCGTGCAGATTCGCAGAGAGGGCATTGTTGGACGGATGGTACTGAGAATGATGAGGTCCCATGTTGACTTTGATAACCGTGGGCGCCGCCCTGGACTTGGTGGCATTGTTCTTTGTCGGTCGTGTCGGTCGTTTGAGCTCACGGCTGCGGATAGCCGGCCCCGGGCCGTCTGCGCGGGTGACTGACGGTGGAGGTGGGGGGGCCATCGCAGATGAGGCGTCTTGCATCTCAACGTCTTGCTCCTGGACTTGTGGCTTGGCTCTCCTTGGGCTAGACCTAACTGGCTTTGGGGGTTCCTTCTCCACCGGGCGCTTCCTCTCCTGTTCTTTCTGCGCCGTAACCTGCTTCTCCATGGCCGCAATTCTCTCCTGCTCCTTGCTGAACACTCGCGCCTTTTCACGTTCCTTTTCACGCTCCTTCTCGAGCTTCTCCATCTGATCAGCTAATCGACGGGCTTCCTTCTCCATCATCTTCTCCTTGCGCTCGCGCTCAGCAGATGCCCGCGTCCGCCGCCCAATGGGCTTCGACGGGCTTGCAGGTCTCGAAAAGAGAGACTGCGCATCGGGCAAGGCCTTTGACAGATCGGGGTACATCGATTCACCTAGATTAGGCTGCGCAATCGATTCTGATGAAGGACCGGGCAAATGTTCGAGACGAGTAGTAGATGGGGATAGAATAGAAGACTTGCCCTCGGCACTAATAGCGGCGCTACTAGCTAGAAGTCCCTTAGAGCTCTTAAGGATAGAGGACAACTTGTTCTTGACCTGCTTCAGAGGGCTATCACGAGCCGTTCGCACAGGGGATTTCATGGGCGTTCCAGGGCGGTCCGATTCCGAAACGGTCGCCAAAGTGGGGTTCGAGACCGAGATTCCCTTCTTTGGGGACCCGGCGGAGTCGTCGTCTTCTTGTAACTTCGCATTAGGTAGCGCCGAGACGGATGCAGATTTCATGTGTGTCAATGTACTAGTCGTCCTCTCGGGAATCATCGGGGGCTTGTATGGTGAGTTCGGTCGGCTCGTCGGCTGTCGCTGCTTAGGCAAAACAAAGTCGGCACTCTCAGGATCCGAACTAGCCTTGCTCAGCATCGCGCCGTACGCATGGTCCTTCGGAGGGACGGCGGGACGAGGGCTGAGTTGCTTGGCTACTGTGGCTGGGGGGTCAATCCAGTCGTCGTCGTCATCATCATCATCATCATCGGGGAAAGCGCCAGGTGTCGTTGGCTTTCGGATGGGGCTGGATGCCTTTTGCTCATCGCGTCTCGCCCGAGTAGGGGTGGAAGCCGTGTTGATAGGAGCGAGGTTCGCAATAGACTTGGATGGACGACTAGCTTTAGCTTGAGACTGTCCAAGCATGCCGATTCGATCCTGGAGACGCTGGGTGTATGTCTTATTATGGTCCGTTATAGCTTCAGCAGGCTTGTGAGACACGGTTTCCTCGTTTTCATCCACATCCATCTCGTCGTCGTCGTCGGCCGATGGTGGTGGAATGATTGTGTTGCCAAGGCTCTTGCCCCCAGTGGGTCTACCATAGTAACTGGTCCTGTTAAGATCCAAATGACTGGTCCGGGACATCCTACCACCCATGCTCTTTCCAGTTGTCAAGGGTTCTCGAGCAGGCAAAGTCGCGAAGTTCAGACTGCTCTTCCGGAGAGCAGGTCTGATTGGACTAGAGTTATCAGAGTGGGAATGCTCATCATCCTGCTCATCATCTGTGTCTGGTTTAGGCTCAGCCTGACTTGGCACTGGCTTTCGGATAATAGGCGATCCGATTTGGGGCTTCAGAGGAGAGGCCTTGACGGGAGACGTCTTCATAGGAGAAGACTTGACTGGAGAAGATTTTGTGGGAGATGGAGAGCGCGGAACGGAAGTGTGCAACGATGGCGCGTTATTTTGAGGCGCGTTATTTCTCGAGCGGGCAGCTGTCGGAGACATGATCTGTTGGGTGGCATCTGGAATAACTCTCGTAGTTTGTTCTTCCTTTGCTGTGAGAAAGGTAGCCGTAGGAGACTGGAGCACTCTTGTCCGAGTCGGGCTCTGATGCCTATGGATGGTTGGCGAGCCGATGGGAGAAGCAGCCTTAACGGGGCTCTTAGCGTTCAACGGTACACGGGTCAGGCTAGGGCTCTCCGGGCCATCAGTCTCTTGAGACTGACTTCCGTGGTACCCTGAGTCTGCAGGAGGAATAGTAGTGGGAATCTGCCGATTCGGAGAGGGGAGAGGCCTTTTGGGTGGCGAATATGCAGGGGTCGTGGTCGAGGGCTTTTTCAGTTCAGTCGGACCTGTGGGGGAAGGGGAGTTGAGTCGGCTAAGCCGCTGGAGGAACGGGTTCGGTGCTCCACGGGGCGTTCCTGAGAAAATATCTGATAGAGGCTGTAACACGACACGAGTTAGAGGACATTGAGAAAGCAAACGTGGCACAACACGGAGGACGTACGACTCTCGCTTCCGTATTTTCCGGTTTCCTGACTGCTCTTGGAGTCTTCCCTCTTAACTTTCCAGGAGTCTTGAACATCTCGGCGACATTGCTGTGGACCAAATATCAGTACCGTGGGTTCTCTTGCGTTCTGAGGAACGGGGAGCACGTACACTTCATTCTCGTTGAAGATGCCTGCCATGTGCTCGTTCAACCATTCAAAGTCGTTTCGAACCGAGTAGGAGAATTCCTCCGCCTCGTCTTCGACGATCTGGAGAGCTGCTGCTCTCTCCTCCGAGATCCATGGCGCCGAGCCGATTGGCAAACGCGATCCGCGGATCGTGGCCATCGCTGAGACGGGAATCGATATAGGTGCGAATAGGGATGCGAGTGTGGTGCGGCTAGGGTTGAGGTAGGCTAGGTTGTCAATTGAAGGATGAGGCCAGCTGGTGTGTGAAGAATACTGGGAAGAGGTTGTTGATGGCAAGGTTTGGGGTCGGGATAGATAATAGACGAAGGTGTGGGTGGTTTGTGGGAGTGTGGAAGAGCTTCGGCCAAAGCTGCCGGGTCGTGTTGATTTCCCGCCTTTTCGTTGGGTTCGTTGCTTTCATTGGGGCTCGTTTGTTTTGATTCTTCCCGATCCGGGTTAGTCTTTCCTCCCCTCCCGGTGCCGATCAAGCGTTCGCCCACTGTGGAGAGCCGCGACGTCACGTGATTTACACACCTCAATACCGCCGATTAGAGCGCGATTGTGGTGGGTCACTGGTGGTTTACTGGCTCGACTCGTCGAGACACTGAAGACATGAGTAAGACAAGCACTGTAGCGCACTGTACGGAGTACTTTGTATCTTTGTTTACTTTGACATTTGCAATTGAAGTGGACTTTCCGCGTCGCTGCTCCCCTCCAAGAACATCGCAACATAACCTCTGAATCAAAACCAACCACTCCAGCGGCCCTGACGATTCGCATGCTGCCAACATGAGGGTCATCGAGGTTATCATAGACGTAAGGCTATCCTTTTCTCTCCCTCAGCCATATCCATGCCCGCTCGCATACTAATCCTCTCTGCAGGGCTTCAAGTCGTACGCGGTGCGAACCGTCATCTCAGGATGGTAAACATGCCCCTCCAGCCACCTACGCGCGGATCGTGTCTCTAAATGCCACAATATAGGGACGAAAGCTTCAACTCCATTACCGGCCTGAACGGCAGTGGCAAGTCCAATATTTTGGACGCCATCTGCTTTGTTCTTGGCATCACAAACATGTCGACAGTTCGAGCTCAGAATCTACAGGTATGCGCTTGGATGTATTTGGCGGGCTACTGGTTGCGCGACCCAACCATTTGCTAACATCGTTGTGATCCCAGGATTTGATTTACAAGCGTGGCCAAGCTGGTGTCACAAAAGCGAGCGTCACCATCGTCTTCGACAATCGCGATAAGAAGAAGTCCCCCATTGGATTCGAAGAATATGCGACTATTAGTGTGACCCGGCAAATCGTACTTGGCGGCACCTCCAAATACCTGATCAACGGACACAGGGCGCAGCAACAGACTGTACAGAACCTCTTCCAATCGGTTCAACTTAATATCAACAACCCCAACTTTCTTATCATGCAAGGGCGGATCACCAAAGTCCTGAACATGAAGGCCGTCGAAATCCTCGCCATGATTGAGGAGGCTGCTGGCACGAGGATGTTTGAGGATAGGAGAGATAAGGCGTTGAAGACGATGGCCAAGAAGGAGATGAAGCTCCAGGAAATCACGGAGCTTCTTCGTGACGAGATCGAGCCGAAGCTCGAAAAGCTTCGGACTGAGAAGAGGGCCTTCCTCGACTTCCAACAAACACAAAACGACTTGGAGAGGCTGGATAGGCTTGTGGTAGCATACGACTATGTTTCGAACGTGGATAAACTGACGAGGTCTGCTGCTGACCTGGAGAAGAAGGTCCAAAGGCAAAAAACGCTCGGGGAATCAGCCGCCCGTCTCAAGAGCGAGATTTCTCATCTAGAGGAAGACGTCAAGCGTGTTCGGGCCCAGAGGGACAAGGAGCTCAGGAAGGGTGGTAAGGCGCAGGCTCTCGAAGATGCGGTCAAGAAGCATTCCAATGAGATTGTGAGGTTGGCGACAGTCATGGAGCTCAAGAAGTCTAGCCTGGCTGAAGAGGAGGAAAAGAAAACCGCGGTCGAAAAGACAGTTGCCGAGTTAGAGACATCCCTCAAGGACAAGGTGAAGGCCTTCGAAAAGATCAAGGCTAAGTATGATGCTGCCAAGGAAGACCTTGAAAAGCAGACGAAAGAGGCGGAATCGAAAGAGGAGCTGCTCCAGACCCTCCAGACTGGTGTAGCTTCCAAGGATGGCCAGGAGAATGGCTACCAAGGTCAACTACAAGATGCCAGAAATCGCGCGACTGCCGCCATTACTGAGCAAGAGCAAGCAAAGATTAAGATTTCTCACCTTGAGAAGCGCGTCAAAGAAGAGGAGCCGCGTGCTAAAAAGGCCAAGGAAGCAAACGCCGGTCTGCTTAAGGAGCTGGAAGGTCTCAAAGTCGAAGCCCAGAAGCTTGAGAGGGAACTCGGAAAGCTTGGCTTCGAGCCAGGCCAAGAGGAGGAAATGTACAAGCAAGAGTCGGCGCTTCAGCAAAAGATTCGGGAGCTCCGACACGAGTCCGATGCCCTCAGACGTAAGGTAGCCAACATTGACTTCACCTACGCGGATCCTGCGCCAAACTTCGATCGGTCCAAAGTCAAGGGTTTAGTTGCCCAGCTCTTCACCCTCGACAAAGAGCATACCCACGCCGGAACCGCCCTGGAGATCTGCGCCGGCGGTCGTCTCTACAATGTTGTCGTCGACACCGAGGTTACCGGTACGCAGCTTCTCAAGAACGGCAAGCTCCGAAAGCGGGTGACAATCATTCCTCTGAACAAAATTGCCGCCTTCAAAGCTTCTGCCCAGGCTATCGCAACTGCCCAGAAGATTGCTCCTGGCAAGGTTAACCTTGCCCTCTCTTTAGTGGGTTACGATGAAGAGGTGTCGGCGGCAATGGAGTATGTCTTTGGCAACACTCTGATCTGCGCTGATTCAGAGACGGCGAAACGGGTCACTTTCGACCCGAGTGTTCGCATGCGAAGTATCACACTTGAGGGTGATGCCTACGATCCTTCTGGAACACTATCAGGTGGTAGTGCGCCAAACTCGAGCGGTGTGCTTGTCACGTTGCAAAAGCTGAACCTTCTCACGAGGCAGTTAAACGAAGCCGAAGCCACTTTGAAGCAGCTCCAGGTCAAGATCAGCAAGGAGAAGTCCAAACTAGACAAGGCAAAGCAGATCAAGCAGGCTCTTGATCTCAAGGCCCACGAAATCAAGCTCGCCGATGAACAGATTGGTAGCAACTCGGCCTCGTCCATTATCCAGGAAGTGGAGGCTATGAAAGAATCAATTTCCCAGCTCAAGAAAGATATTGCCGACGCACAGAAGCGACATGCTGAAGCCACGGCAGATGTCAAGAGGATTGAGAAGGATATGAAGGACTTCGACAACAACAAAGATGCCAAGCTGATTGAGCTCCAGAAGGCCCTGGACAAGTTGACAGCTACTATTGCCAAGAACTCCGGCTCGGTCAAGGCCCTTCAAAAGGAGGTTCAAGCAGCCCAGCTCGACTCTGAGCAGGCCGGTGCTGATCTCTCGGGCACCCGCGAGCAGCTGCAGGAGGTTGAGCTTGCCATTGCTGCGCAGCAAGACGAGATCAAGGCATTAGTCAAGGAACAGGCTGCGGTCAAGGAGACGCACGACGTAGCCCAGGCCGAGCTGGAAGACGAGCGATCTAAGCTTAACATCTTCGATGATGAGCTCCGTGCTCTTGAGGAGGCTACCCGTTCGAAGAACAAAAGGATTACCGAGGAAGGTCTCGAGCTGCAAAAACTCGGCCACCAAATCGAAAAGTTCGACAAGGAGCAGCAGCACGCCGCCGAAGAAGTGAAGAAGCTCGAGGCCAGGCACGACTGGATCGTGGACGAGCGGGACAAGTTCGGTCGTCAGGGAACGCCCTACGACTTCAACAGCCAGAACATCCGAGAGTGTCGCTCCACACACCGAAACTTGACAGAGCGCTTCCAAGGCATGAAGAAGAAGATCAACCCCAAGGTGATGACTATGATTGACAGCGTCGAAAAGAAGGAGGTCTCGCTTAAGCACATGATGAAGACTGTCATCCGTGATAAGCGGAAGATCGAAGAGACTATTGTCTCGCTCGACGACTACAAGAAGAAGGCGCTGCAAGAGACATGGGAGAAAGTCAACGGAGACTTTGGTCAGATCTTCGCAGAGCTGCTGCCAGGCAGCTTTGCCAAGCTAGATCCCCCCGAAGGCAAGACTATTAGTGATGGCTTGGAAGTCAAGGTCTGCCTTGGTAAAGTCTGGAAGCAGAGCTTGACCGAACTGTCTGGTGGTCAAAGGTATTGTCTATTTCCCCATCCATTTTTGACAGTAGGCAAAACGGCTAACACTTGAATTAGATCTCTCATCGCCTTATCCCTCATCATGGCACTGCTCCAGTTCAAGCCAGCACCCATGTACATTCTTGACGAGGTAGATGCCGCGCTTGACTTGTCACATACGCAGAATATCGGGCGTCTCATCAAGACGAGGTTCAAGGGCTCGCAGTTCATCGTTGTCAGTTTGAAGGACGGAATGTTCCAGAACGCCAACCGCATCTTCCGGACAAGGTTCAGCGAAGGCACGAGTATGGTGCAGGCGTTGACACCGGCAGACCTCAAGTAGATGGAATGAGCGCGACGTAACTATAGACTGGGGCCAACGGATGGCGTGCTTTTTTGTTTCTCTCTTTTCTTATATCGGGTAAAGGATGGCGGAGGCGTGGGCAGGGCTGCGTTTTATCGCGTGTCATGACGGAGAATTGGGGATGACGGATCATCTGCGCTGGATCTTGCTTTCTGGGACAAATTTTTGCTTGAAATAATGACTGGCTACGGCGCCTGTATAGTTATGTTTTAAGTTACATGCGTTTTACGGAGCAATGAAGCTATTGTCTCTTTTCCTTTTATATATACGCGCCAATAGGCACAAGACCAACGCCGTTGAGTTTACCCTTGACATGCCTATATAAACCACACCACTCATACATCAATCTCAACACTTTACAACCACAGCCTTCGCAATTTTTCTTTCTTTCTTTTTTTTACCACTTCTTAAGTCCTGAGGTAGAGGTGCTCGCCTCGTTCTTGAACCTCAATTTCCATGCCCACCTCAAGCCAAGCCTCTAGAGCCACCCGTCTCGCCTCCTCCGAGAAGAGAGGCGTCAGCATCATGCCCAAGCATCCGTTCTTGGGGCATCCATCGTCGATGTTGCGGTGCTTTCGGAGATAACGGTCAGGCTCTACGGGGTGAGGGATACCATTGGTAGGGTCTACGTTAGGTAGTTTGCACCTGTGTCGGCACGGTTAGAAAAAAAGTGAGGAGGGTAGAGGTGCAAGACGGGCTTGGTGATCCTTTACCTGGAGGTGCGGCATGAGACATGGTAGGTGCAATCTGAGCTGACGGATGCCGTTCCCTGGGTAACGCGGAGGCTCTTCCAGTCATCTTCATCATAAGCCGGGGGACCAGAGACTACAAATGTAGAATTAGAAACCAGGATCATCCGGGTCGAGAAAAAGAGGGGGGAGTCGGCAAGAAGAGGGATAACATACCAACAACATTGGGTCTGAATCTCCGCACGGTGAAATTCTTGAGAGTGGGATCGGCTATCTTCTCCTCCATATCCTGGACACTAGCAAGATTCATGAGATGAATCGGGTACTTTGGTTGCCGTTAATATCTTTGGTTCCAAGATCGCAAAGCCATGAGTTTTTTTTTTTTTTTTTCGCACTTACGGAGTCCTGGAATCTTACTGAGGGTTGATACCCAGCCTCGTCCTTCCTGGGCGCATTTCGATATACCTCCCTCAACGTATCCGGGCCCATCCTAAAGGCGCCCAACCTCTCACTGATACCGAGATAGGTAGCGAGCTCGCGGGGAACCTCGGCCTCCATGTTCAAAGCCGTAACGACATCCCTCCACACCCTCACCTTCTCGTACCGATAACCCCTACCGGCGATCTCGGCTTCGGAAGGCAGGTTGACCGGCAACAGAATCTCCTTCTCGGGGACGCCGCGCCAGCCTTTACCGAGCTTAGCGGCGATGTGGTCGAGCACGCCGAGCACGCCGGGCCTGCTCCACGGGAAGCGCACAATCATAAAGGTCTCGTCCGAGCCCCGCTCGGTGAGTTTGCCTCGAGTCTTGACGGCGTCGGGGCACCAAACATCGATGACGACGTTAGCTAGTCGCGGGAACTGCCTTTGCGTGATGAAGTCCCAAACTGGCTCCTCACTCGGCGCCCCTCCTTCCCCGCTGGTAGGAACATCCTTTAGCCTCGCAAAGGTGTACAGCCTGTCATACTGCAGACCCGAAGCGAAGACTTTCGCCTTTGATAGTTCGATCCCCCGGCATGACTTGATAGGGTAGATGAATAGGCTCTGGATTCTTGGTCGGGCATCCCCGGTAGTTGGCGAGGATCCGGTTGCCGGCTCTGTGTTCTTCTTCTCCGGTTTCGGTAGGTTAGAAGCTCCAGGCTCTAACCCCAGCTTGGTGTGAGTTTGAGAGAGGGCCTCGGAGATACGAATGGGTACTGGCGGGAAGAGGATGACGACCGGAACGACGAAGCTGCAGAGGGTGAGGAGGAAGACGAGAGTGGTTTGGACATCGAAGACCGCAATGGCCTCGTCCAAAGTGAAGTCGAACATGGTGAGATTGATAATTGAGTCGGGTTTTAACTCAACTCCGATGTTACCGGTGATGAACCTCGATATTAGACACCAAAAGTGTTTATGCGCCCGCCCACAGTTGAATTCTCATCAATCTCTCATGAGGAATTGTATAATTATATTATAAAACCCAGTGACGGTCTCCTCTCCGGGAGAAGTCAATCTGAAAGAAGTGAAAGAAGGTAGAAAAAGGATGAAAAAAGGAAGAGGAAGAATGAATATCCAGAAATCTAGAATCCGGACATACTTCGTAAGAAACCTCCAGAGCCGTGCCAGAAGTTGTTCGTTTCATCAAGCTTTTGAAACAAAACTTAGCCCCTGGGATAGCCTCATTCATCCCAAAACGTCCGTGTTACCTTCCCGCAGTTTTCATCTGTGGCGGCCGAAGACGGCCGGTCTGCATCACGTGACAACCATTGGAACACAACCAGCGCAACCAACGCAACCAGTGCCAGCCTGTGAAGACTTCAAGACGAGGGGGGCATCTCAGTCTCGGATTGGGATGAGACGGCCTCGGTCACGGCCCCGAGGCTTTCGTTCTCCTGAGCTCCGAAACTCAGTGGGATCCCGCAAGTGTCGAAATATCTCCAGGAAGTTACAAACTTGTAGACGGCAATTTTCAATATGTCCACCAGGATGCCGTGCTGGAAATTCACGCAGCCGGGAAAGTTGTTGGCCGCTGTGTTGTTCCAACGACCGCCCCATCTCCCGACAGTTTCCTCGAATGGTTTTCCGACCATGTATCGCGGGATCTTGACGGCGCTCGAGGTTCATGGCATGTATCTAGCAGCAACCTGAGTCCAACACCCGAGCACGAGAGTGGTAATGATGGTGCACGTCTCCTCTTGGTTATGCCTGCTTCTCCGACCCCATCGCACAGACAAGATGGGACGATGCCCAGGTTATTGGCCAGTTCTATCCTCGCGGTTACGCTCATTATCGGGATGGGCTATTGCGTCTTTGCCGGTCTGCACACGAGGTGTTCGCCAGCCAGCCCACGCGGCTCTTCTTGTATGGCTTCTACATACGTGGCTCACTGATCGAACTTTGGGTCTTCGATCGGTCCGGCTTATATTGTAGCGAAGTCTTCGATATTGAGAAAGACTTCACTCGATTTCTATCAATCATTCTCAGCTACTAGCGGATGTCGGACTAGGATCTGGGCAAGATCAGCATCATTGAGACGGATCAGAGCGGCAGCTACCTAACCCCCGATAGTAGTCTCTGTTGACTATTATAAAGAAGTTGAAAGTACCGCAAATCTACGTCGAGGTATCCGGTGGGGGACCCATAGAAAATTCGCCAAGATAGACTCTCCCCCGAGACCTGGGAGTGTGGAAGAGCAGCGAGAAAATGGTTCTAGTGATGCCGATGGACTTGCTGACTATATAGAAGAAACCAACAGCTACTTTCAAAATCGCATTCTTGCATGTATCATTACTTCCCCCCTCGGCAGACCCCTTCACACTTTCCAGTCTCTCCTTAAGCTCCTCCAAGTGTTTCGTGATGCTATCAAGTGTCACCAGTCACTCTATTAGGACGCCAAGATTCTTCAACCAAGATATATCCTCAGGAAACGTGATCATTCTGGATAACGAGGATGAAGAAAAGCCAAAGGGGATTCTGATAGACCTCGATTCCGCAATAGGCCTCACCGAGGAATTAGAAACGGAGCTTGATATTGTTGGCACCAGGCTATTCATGGCGATTGGCGTTCTGAAAGGCAAATGCCATACTTATCAGCACGATCTAGAGTCAATTCTTTACGTTTTGCTGTAGACGATCATCGCGAATTGTACAGAGAAGCTCCTAGGGACAAGCAAGCTTTGACAGTGGAGCAATGGCGACTGGAATGAACTAGCGGAACGGAAGTCTCTTGACATAGATCAAAACGGCTTTCAGAGTATTTGGGAGGAATTTGCTCCCGAATTCCACCTCCTGAAACTGCTCGCCGAATGTCTGCGCCAGATTCTATTCCCTGTACGAGAGGGAGTAATTTGGTCAGGGACCGACGACTCTCCTAAGGCTGTAGACAAGCTCTATGATGAAATGATCCGCGCATTCGAAGAGCCTATTGCTTCTCAGAGTGGAAGATAGATGTAATAGATCGGAGAAAGTTTTGTTCGCTCTCCCGCCTCCAAGTACTACTCCAAGGACTCCTTGATGCGAAAAGGCCCTCAATGGCACCCCGCGTTCTCCTTCGACTTGATGACTTGCCTGTCGCAGAAGCACTCCTCTCTTAAGCGAAGTCATCAGGCTAGTTTAATGTTCTGATGTGGCAGCATTGGCATTGTTTATTTTTGACGATGAGCCTCGTGTAAATAGACGAGGAGGGAGCTTGATGACTTTTGGTCAAATATTCCAATGCCTTCTTGCAGGATTATAGAACAAGCCGCCCCTTTCCCTCTTGTCCCATTGTCGTCACCAAGACTTAGGAAGTAGACTGAGGTTGTTCTGTTTCCTTTTTCTCTCTTCTCTCTTTTTCTTCTTTTCTTCTTTTCTTTTCCTTTTCCCTTTTTCCTCTTTTTTTTTTCTTTAATGGTATTTTTTTTTCATAATAATACCATTAAAAATTTTTCACTCTTCAACATTGCTGGTCTTCCTGGGGAAGTTGTGGATAATGAAAAAAAAAAACCTCAGGAAATCAGGCCGACCTGCAGGTGGGATTATAGCAGCGGCGATTTATACGGGGTGTAAACATAGGCAGTAGCATCCCCTAAAGCCACACTAACTATGAAGTACACTGCGAAGGAGACCCTATTTCTGGACGACATTGTCGTGTCCAACGTCGCAGAGTGCTACCCACAGGGACCCGTTCGTCAAATCACCCGGTTCAAAGTGGAAACAAATCCGCGACCATTGGCTTGGGGGAGAACTTTGCTCGCCCGTTAGGGTCTCTGTTTCCACAAACCGTCGCACAGGCGGAGATAGGATGGAACGCTGAAGTTTTCTGATATAGGCTGGGGATCCCACCATAGGCCCGAGAAGAACCAAGGTTTCCATGGACAAGCCAGACCGGAGTAGGAAAGGGCAAGGCAATAATTAATCTCACACGATGTCCCATCGTCCACCTGGTCCGCCAAGAGAGGAGGAGTGCGAGGGTGGAAGAGAAATTAGTCGGTGAGGAGGTGAGGAAACAGAAGTTTTCACTTCACGAAGTATTCGATTTCTTATTATTTTGGAACTGGCGGAGTCAAGATCGACGCCGGTCAACCAGTGCGGGCCCTCTCCACCCAAGTGGAAAAAAGGTTCAGGGATCCAGGAGAAAATAATACTGAGAGCCCCTAATATCGGGCTATGGGTTCCTACCGACGGCCCGCGTGGCGTTCAAAGAAGATTCGACTCAAGCAAGGGCGGTCATTTCCCATGCCTCATGCTTCATGCTTCATGGGAGAAAAAGAAAAAAACCATCAAATGAGTCTCGGCGCTAGTGGCGTTCCACTCTGACAAGGAGCTTAAGGAAGCCAACTAAAGATCCTGGACGAGTGCTGAGCTTGGCGGCAAACCCTACGAAGTACTTCGCAGTGGTAAGTGGCACGCCGGATGGGTTGTTCTACCCATACGTACGTAGGCTAGAAGTCGTAGACCCTCGGAGTCGCAGGTTTAGCCTGGATGGGCTCTCACCAGGTGAGACAGCCATCTACACTACTTCGTACTTCGTACATTTGGATGAGTACCCTGGCCTTCACCCAAACAAGGCGGTTATCACACAACTCTGGCTCTCCGGCCAGTACGGATGGGATCGCCAGCCTCGCCGTCGTACTTCGTAAGGTCAACCATGTCGTGGCCCATAAAATGTTATATTTTCCATAAACTACTGAAGAATGGAGCAAGGCCCTGAACATTAATTACTCGTCGTCCCA
>JUDQ01000240.1:0-52428 GCA_000812075.1 Scedosporium aurantiacum
TACAATCAGCGATGCAACCAGTGCCAGCTAGCTGTGAGATTCCCCCCCCTTCCCCTCCCCTTTCCCTCCAGCCCAAGCATCTTGCTTTTTTTTTCTCCCGCTAAGGCATTAGGGGTTCCCTCAAAACCCACGGGGGTCTAAGCAAGTTTCTGCGTTAAGTGCGGTTTGAAAAGCCCCAGAGGCGCGTCGAGGACCAAACGCCCTGTCGATTACATATCGACGGCTACGGACTTGGACATGTATATAAATATCAAGGCATCTCCGGAGAACGATGAGGGCGTGAACAAAGATGCTCTCCTTTTCTTTCAAGCACAAAGAGCCCTCCATTCTCCCTCGGCTCTACAACCTCGTCTTGAGATTGTCCGGTCACATCTATCGAGGTGAATACCCAAGCTGACAACTATCGCACGATTTTCCCGTGCCCTGTATACACTACCATGACCAAGGGCAAGATGGATGAGGCTGCGGCCGCGAGAATTCGAAAGGCCAGAGGGGAGAAGGTACGTCTGGAAGGAATCTGCGGAACACCATGTCTTCTTCCCTTGTTTCACTCCCAAAGCTATGAATCTATGACTACGACGCTCTTCACTGACATCTTCGCCATCCTCTAGGATCAATTTGCGAGGAGGGCGGCCATAGCAGCCCGGGATAACGTGGAGCCACAAACAACCAGGGATGGTGGTGGCCAGGACAGGAGCGGGAGGGTGAATCCACCACGGGACGGAGGAGAGAGGACCAAGTGAGCGGACCATTCCGAGCTTGAGCCCACCAATCTGCGGTTTAAAAGTAGTGTACTTAATAGTACCATTCCGAAGAGGAGAGGGCTCGTCTAGGGTTGGAAGTGGGCAATGGTGAAGCCGTGGCCAGGAGTAATATTGATCCCTGATGCCGACTAGGAAGTTGAAACCACAAGCGCTGTGATCATCATTTCGCTTACTTAATACGAAATAGTTCCAAGCACGAAAGTGATGAAACTAACAATTCGTCATGGGTCTCTTGAAAGTCTGTCCAGGACTCGCGTGGGGGCTATCACTCTTTTGACGATCCTAATCCCAGTAGGTCGGTACTTCGTAATTACGAAGTAATACTAAGACCCTGGCCTCTTGCTGGTCTAGCCCCAAGCCATGCTGATCCCAGCAACCTTTTTTCCCCCTCTTCGACAGCACCCCGCTTCAGGACGGCTGAACCTCCCCACTATGGCCACTCCAGCCTGATCTCTGTCCGACTTCAAATGTGTGTTTCGTGCTTGGAGGAAGAGGCCAGGCCAATCACCAATAGGCTTTGACTCCAGAGGGTGGCCTGGTTCGATTCATCGGGTACCGCGCACCAGGGAAACTCCCCACCAGTTGCGTCACTGGGGATGCGTGTGTCTCAAGCGAGTTGCATACGTACAAGAGAGCCCAAATCCCGAACCCAGCAACCCCCTGACGGGTCAAGGAGTATTAGACTTCTGATAGGCAAGACGGCAGATGACCTGCTGCGTGCTGCGGGTTCTGGGTCAAGAGTTGGGGAGTGGATATAATAATACACTAAACTACATCAAATTTGCACATTATTACATACCTTCCTTACCCTTGAAATCTGATCACGAACGACAGGGTCCGTCAAAGTGATAGATCATTATCCCGAGGTATACTTGAAGGTCTGGTGTTAATACCTCTAACGTGTTTGTTGGATCGAACTCAACGGCCCAGGCGGGCTGGTGCCAGCTTTGATGCCATATTCTGTTTTCAAGCTGAGCAGCTCGAGCACAGGCAATGGTTGATGCCGTTGTTGCTGAAAGGATTGAGACACTTCGGTTCAGAGGGATTGGGTGGTCAGAAGAAGGACCCCCTTCTCAAGCAAATGTGCCGGGTTTGCCATGGAAGTATATCTCGACATCCCAAGGCATCCCAAGACGTGAGAGTTATTAAGAGCACGCCGGGCCATCACAGATGATGAGAGAAGTTTTCTTTGTATTCCCGTGCCGCGCCCTTGTTCGTCCTGTATGCTTGATTCCATCAGTGTCGAAGCAAGCAGCAGTAACCTCAACAGCTTTCTTACACGATTGGATCAATAGATGAATCAATTGATGTCTCCGTCCAGAGTAGATCTATTCTCAATCCACTTACGTAATCGCTTGCTCTAGAAGTTGGCCTTCAAAATCGACCTCATCATCGTCTTCATGGTCAATCTCAACCGCCTCCATTGCTATTACAGACTTAGCAGGGCGGTTTTCGACCTTTATGAGTAGCGGCGGCAGCCTGCCGTTGTGTTGAGATACACGAGACCGATTAATTACGATGCTGTATTGATGGGAGTTGATTGAAAGCCCTGAGGACTTCGTAGGCTTCCAGAACCTGGGTGAAATAATCGGTTCCAGCTGGAGAACGAACCATGACATTGGTGCCTTGAAGTTGGACGATTGATGTTGCGGGGTATCATTGTCCTCAGGACAGGAGAACAGCTCGAGACCAGCCAGTGTCGGCGGTGAAAAAGGGTGTGGAGGGTCAATGTGTATTATATTACTTCTCGTACTTGGTACTACAGTGGATGGACGAAGTACGAAGTACCTCAGTATTCCGCAGTAATTACGACAAAACCAGGCAGTCAGCCACATTTGGTGCAGCAACATTGAAGCCAACATTGAAGTTTGAGGCGTTGCTAGCGGGGCTTTATTTAGGAAGTAATAATTGATTGATCTCAACCAGTGCTTCGAACGTTGCACAATTACTACTTCATAGTGCATGATCCCCCCCCAGACGCACTGATGCAACCTCGCTACCAGCCTGGCTACAATTGATTGACCAATGTACTCAGCATCTTGAATATTGCAATGTCCTTGCCTGACGCAAAAAGATTGCACAGCTTCACGAGAAACTCATTCAGACGCCCCGTTATCTCTCAGTCATGGTCCAACTGACCTGACTCTTCGACAACCATGGATCCCAGCATCCAACGCGCGTTAAATGACAAGCTCTATGATAAACGCAAGATCGGCGCCCTTGAGTATGATTCCCCCAACCCCCTTTCATCGCCGCGGCTCACGGCTGGCCGACTTTGGGGAGAGTTGAACCTCCCCCATCAGTGAAAATGCAGCAGCTCACATACGATTCTCATGACTTTATAGCCTTGAGCAAGTCATCCGCGAGCTCGTCACAACTCGCGACTATGCCAAAGTCAACACCATTCTAGAGCAGCTATGTAATGAGTATGCATATGCTGTCCACCAGCCTCATGCTAGAAATGGCGGCCTGATCGGGCTGGCTGCCGCCGCTATCGCCCTAGGACAGGTATACTCACTTCTCTCTCTTGTTGTCATGTATTGTCGTTTTATCCGCTCCCACAGCCTCGACCCCAACTTCTCTTCCTCGCCCTTACCAACACGAAACTCATTTATCAATCTATTATCCTAGGAACTGCCTAATTATCTCTCGCGTATTGTGCCTCCTGTCCTTGCCTGCTTCACAGACCAAGACGCGAGGGTTCGCTATTATGCCTGTGAGGCGATGTATAACATTGCAAAAGTGGCCAAGGGGGAAATACTCACTTATTTTAATGATATTTTTGATTCCCTCTGCAAGGTACGGCGGCCTTCTCTCCCATCCCCACCTTATCACCCATCACCTCTCTCCGAGACCGCCGTGATAGATGTTCCGTGTTCCTTTGGGCCACTTTCAACTCATCCAAGTTTTCTTTTGCTTAGCTCGGCGCGGACTCGGAGCTCTCGGTCAAGAATGGCGCGGAGCTACTTGACCGCTTGATAAAGGACATTGTGGCCGAATCCGCCGCCTCATACGTGTCAGTCCTACAACTCCCTTCGGAGCAAGAAGGCGATGAGGATAAATTTATTGCCGAAAACCTTGATTCGCTACCCACCGCCTTCTCCCTACCACAGTTTATACCCCTTCTAAAAGAACGGATCTGGGTTATCAACCCTTTCACACGGCAGTTCCTAGTTGGCTGGATCACCCTCCTCGATTCTATCCCCGACCTGGAGCTCGTCGCGTATCTCCCCGACTTCCTTGGCGGATTATTAAAGTTCTTGAGTGACCCTAACCGGGATGTTCATGTAGCCACGAGAAACTGCCTGGATAAGTTTTTAAATGAGATTAAGAGGATTTCCCATATCCGGAAAGGCGTCACGGAGGGCAAAAAGTCCAAGGATGGGGATAAGAGGCCGGATCAATCAGTTGATAGTGGCAGTGTGCAAACGGGTCTAGAGGAAGGTGACGAAATAGGTTCCGAAGACGAGGACGCGAGTAGTGAGGAAGATTGGATACCTGGCCAAGATGTCCACATCAACTACAGGGCCATTCTTGAAATTCTCACCGCCAGCTTAGATTCACCCTTGGGTAAGGTTGACCCATACATACATCTCCATCCCACCCCGGCCTCCATTCCCGCTCCCCCATCCTCCGGTGCGGAGTAAATAGCTGACTATATTTACGATTGCAGAAGAGGACTCGTTATTAGAATCCCTCCGATGGATAGTGCAATTTTTAGACATCTGCCCCGAAGAAGTTCTCCCTTTTACCCCCAAGATCCTAGCGCACATGCTGCCGGCCATGGCAAGTGGTGTTGAGTCGATCAGGCAGGCAGCGGGGAGGGTTAACACTGGTCTCATGGACTATGTCGTTTCGCTCTCGGACGAGTCAGAAGCAGTGTCCGGATCATCCAGGGCTACTCTGGCCGCTGAGCGGACGGACGGTCACAGCAGTGCCCGAGTGTCCCTATCCAGTGGAAGAGATGTCGATACACTGATGGCGCAAGGGAGGACTCCACCCACCCAGGTCAGCAGCGCCGCCGGCCCTGACCGACAACAACAACAACAACAGCCCAAGACGGACTTAGACTACGCTGCCGCGGTCAACTCACTCACTCTCCTCTTCCTCAATGACCATGAAGCAACCCGAGTCGCTGCTCTTACGTGGTTGATTATGCTTCATCGAAAAGCGCCACGTAAGGTGCTGGCTTTTAATGACGGAACGTTCCCCGCTCTGCTCAAAACACTGTCAGATTCGTCCGATGCGGTTGTCACGAAGGATCTTCAGCTCCTCTCGCAGATCTCCCGGAATTCGGAAGATGACTACTTTGCTAATTTCATGGTCAACCTCCTGCAGCTCTTTTCCACAGATCGGAAGCTTTTGGAGACGCGGGGAAACTTGATCATTCGGCAGCTCTGCGTTAGTCTTAGCCCCGAAAGGATCTATCGGACCCTTGCCGAATGTATCGAGAAGGAAGAAGACGTCGAGTTCGCTAGCATTATGGTCCAAAACCTGAACAATAATTTGATCACCGCACCGCAATTATCAGAGATGCGCAAAAGGCTGCGCAACCTCGAGACTAAGGTATGACATCACATAGTTGGTTGCCCACTTCGTTCACGAGGCGGATAGGTTTACTGACGGATCCGCTTGTCCAGGATGGCCAGACGTTCTTCGTCGCTCTATTCAGGTCTTGGTGCTACAATGCCGTGGCGACATTTTCCCTCTGCCTCCTCGCGCAGGCCTACGAGCAGGCCTACAACCTGTTGCAAATATTGTGCGTCGTCCTATCTCCGTATCCTTGGAAACCCGATCACTTCTTCTGGAACTTTAGTTAATAACTATGTGTACGTTTAGTGCCGAACTTGACATGACCGTCAACATGCTCATCCAGGTCGACAAGCTCGTGCAACTAATTGAGTCCCCCGTCTTCACCTGTAAGTTTCAGCCTATATAAAGCCCATGGCCACTAACAGCTTGATGAGAGCCATTTCGCTGACACAAAGTGCCCTCGCCCGCAGATCTACGTCTTCAGTTACTCGAACCAGAAAGATACCCGTACTTGTACAAGTGCCTCTATGGCCTTCTAATGCTCCTGCCGCAATCATCGGCGTTTGCAGCCTTGAAAAACCGGCTAAACAGCGTGAGCCCTATTGGCTATCTTCACATTTCGCCTCGCGTCTCGTATGTCACTCCGTCCGACACTCCCAAACCGAATCGCCAATCTGGCCGAATGGCCGATTCATCATACAAGGCTTTCAAAGGGCATGCTATGTTAGAAAAAGTGCCCGCTAATGCTGAGCTAAACAGGGCCTCATCCTCGTCGACCGGGTCGTCATATGACAGGCCACCGAGACTAAAAGGTCGTGAGGAGGGTATCATTCGATGGTCGGAGCTCTTGGAAAAGTTCCGCAGCGTCCAGGAACGAGCTCGTAGAGCTCAGAGACATGCAGGAGAATTAGAGGAGGGCCCGCCGTTAGGTGTTGGCGAACTACGAATAGGTGATGCGCTCGAAGCGAAGGGAGGCAAAGAAGGGCGCACGGGGAGTGCACCGCCGGTGCCCGCCAAGGACGTCGGTGCAGTTCCGATGCCCACGACCAAGGCTAGGACAGGGCTAGGGAAGCAACTAGGAAGGTTCGGTGGTGCTGTGGCAGGCCGAGGCAAGCGAAACGCTCCTTAAAAGAGGAATTGCCACACCTTGGAATATCCAATGGCCTAGGCAAGACGCTGTGGATTGGGAAACACTTCTACGACCTGACAGGATCCGGGTCCGAAAAAGAAGAATGGATAATAGCAACAGTACTTTGATGCTCTCTTACTTCATCCTAGCCGGGGCGCTTCTTAGGGGATTCTCGCTCGACAAGACCTTCAAAGACCATGTCCCGCCTCCGCACCAGTTTTCTCAATTCGGAGCGGAGAGCCTCTAATTCTACCCTGGCCATGTCCAAGTTGCTTGGAAGGCCCTGGAAAGCGACTATCTGTGACTCTAGCTCGTTCTTCCTCGACAAGACGGCCAGATACCCCGCCTCCTCTTTCTTGAGCTCCTCCACAGTGTAATATGTGTCACTGGGCGAACTGGGGGAAGATAGAGCCGCCAGTCGGTCACGAAGGTCTGGCAGCCTATCAGCCATGGATTTGATGGTCCTCTGCAACTCTAGATTTTTCTTCGCCAAGTCTGCCGGGGGCTTATACTCATCGCCGTAGAGCTTTCGTAGGATAGCCTCTGCCTCCTCAGTTTCCGCCTTGAGGAAGCTCTCCATTCCCCCTACGCGCTGGCCCATTTGCTCAAGCGTAAGGAGTTTACCGTGTATCTCGACGACTTTCCGGCCGAGCTGCTCAGGCTCCGGGTATGCTATGCCTAGGTGGGTGGCCATGCCAGCCATGGCTTCGAGGGCTGTTCTCCCTTCTTTCGTCAAGCCAGCCTCGATGGAGTCCAGAAGACACTCTGCTAGCGGCTTACCACCGGAAAGCAGCTCTTGATCACCACTCATGCCAGTCGTAGATGAAGTAGTGGCAGGGTCAAGCTCACTCAGAGCAGCAGCCTCGGCGCGTGCAAGCAAGTCCCGCTCCTCATCGGCTGTTTCGTTGAAAGCGGCGAGGGCAAGCAGAGCCTTGAGTGTTTCCGGATTCCGCTCAAAAGACGGAGGGGCACGGCCATGGAACTTGGTGCTTAGCCAACTGTCAACGTAGTTCCAGTCCCGAGCAGTGGAGGCCGCGATACGCGCGACGGAGGGGGAGAAGATGGCGCCGGATGTTGCCAAGTGTGATAGCTGGGGCTGGTGGTGTGGAGGGGGCATTGTCAGTGATGGTCAGCGGTGGTAGGGAAGTTTGGATGTCCTCAATGGACAGAAGTAAAATCTTTGGCTCTCCACGGGTGGGCTGTCGGGGAAAGGGAATGGGAGAATGTAATTGTTGTTGTCTGAGGAAGTGGTCACTAAGCGGGAATGTACAACCTCAACTTTATAAGTGGGTGGTGTAGTGTAGTGTAGTAGATCCCACGTTGCCTCTTTCGTAGAGACGTCAATACTAGTGAGCTCCGGGTGGTTCAGTGTTGTTGGTATGCAGGTATGAACATAAGTATGAAGTACGAGGTAATTAGTTAATATGGCCAGTGCTGGCTCACTCGGAAGGATTCTCAGTTTTAGGCCAGGAGCATAGCCAAGTACCGAGGTACACCGTGCATATTTCTACAATCCTCACTTAGATTCTGTGTTCTCTGCGTTCTGTGTTTTCTGTGAAAAACCCGACGACTCGCACAAGGACCAGATGTTACATTGATTGATGTTTGTTTTTGGCAGCGCATATTAACCTTACAAAACCATTTCCGAATTAATCCTTCGTCCTTGTACTTCGTACTGAGGGAACAATTATACCAGATGTTGGTCAATCCAGAGATCAATTGATCAACCATGATAAGAATGCACGCTGGGCTCACAGCTCCATTTTAGTAGACACCGCGAAGTACGAAGTATTATGGAGTACTTGATTCGTGTCCACTAGTGCAAAGATCCTCCCGCTAACGCACAGTACGAAATACATGACATCAGAGTCAAACGCGGACGGCAGGACAATTTCGCGGAAGGAAGTGTGGAAGGAAGTGCATGGAAAAGGCCAGAGTTGCACCTCCCATCATTTGCAACGTCAACGATCAACAACGATCAACGATCAACGTTCTCCAGCCGCGACTCTCCCCCCCCCTCCCAACCTGGCTTCCCTCCGACAAACATCAAGCCAACCTTCCATCTCTTGACATGGTTGTTTGGATCTCGGATATCCCCAGCGTTCCTCATAACGCCAGCCCAATACCCAATACCTTGAAATCGCCATTCTCTTCATTCAACGCCTAGCTAACTTTGACTTCACATTCCACCATGCATATTCCTTTCTCAGCCCTCGCGGTGGCCGCCGGCCTCCTTGCCTCTCCCTATGCGGTAAACGCACTGTCCGAAAGCGACATACCCACCGATACTCCGGTCTCCTCACTTTTATCGTCAGCCCAGGCGCATCTTTCGCGCGGCGAAACCAGCGAAGCTCTGGTCTACTACGACGCTGCAGTAGCTCGCGACCCATCTAACTACCTCACTTTTTTTAAACGGGCAACCACCTACCTCTCTCTTGGCCGAACGAATCAAGCCACCGAAGATTTCAACAGAGTCCTAGCATTGAAGCCTGGATTCGAGGGAGCACATGTCCAGCTAGCCAAAATACGGACCAAGGCTGGGGACTGGGACGGAGCAAGGGAGCAGTTTATACTAGGTGGCAAGTCTCAGGGTTCGCAAGAGATAAGCGAACTAGACGGAGCCCAAGAGGCTAGCGAACTCGGTCGTGCAGCTGAGCAGAATGGGGATTGGGAAGCCTGCATTAACCATTTCAACACGGCGATCACTTCCGCGCCAAGAGCCGCCTCCTTCCGTGAATCTAGGGCCCATTGTCGGCTGGAAACGGGAGCGCTCGAGGCCGCCATCACGGACATGCAGCATCTACTTCATCTCATGCCGGGAGATGTCACCCCCCATCTCAAGGTTGCCGCCATGTCCTTCTACTCCCTCGGCGACCTGGAAATGGGCCTGGCGCAGACCCGAAAGTGTTTGCAGTCCGACCCCGATTCGAAACCCTGCAAAAAGTTGTTCAGGCAACAAAAGTCGATCGACAAGACGATGGAAAGAGTGGTCAAGGCGCTGCAGACCACGAAGCCAGCGAGTGCCATAAAGTTGTTGGTGGACTCGGGAGACGAATCCGGCCTAATAACGGATATTGAGGAACAGGTCAAGGAACTACGCGACCAAGGATTCCTACCACCTAGGGGACCCGTGGAGCTTCAAAAGAGGGTTCTAGAAATGACGTGCCAGGCCTATTATGAGGTAAGAGAAATATTTGCACACCTGCGCCTGGCCCCTTTACGGAAATATCATCCCCACACATAACAAATACTGACGACCCCGTCAACAGATGAATAGTAAGAAAGCACGCGAGTTCTGTAAAAGGGCTCTGCAGATGGACGAAAATTCGTTCTATGGTCTTCTCCAGCAGGGGAAAGAGCACTTTGAGAATGAAGACTACGAGGCGGCTATTAGGTCTTTCGAGCGCGCGGTAGAAGTGCGCCCGGATAGAAAAGAAGCAGTCCGGTCGCTCCTCGAAAAGGCAAGGATAGCATTGAAACGGAGCAAAACGAAGGACTACTACAAGGTTCTCGGCGTTTCTCACGATGCGGATGAGAGGCAGATCAAGTCGGCATATCGAAAGGCGTCAAAGCAGTTTCACCCTGACAAAGCTGCACACCAAGGTCTTAGTAAGCAAGAGTCAGAGAAAAAGATGGCTGCCATCAACGAAGCCTACGAGGTCCTCAGCGACCCAGAACTCAGAGCTCGTTTCGATAGAGGCGACGACCCGAATGACCAATCTGGCCAGTCGAATCCGTTCCAAGGCAGCCCGTTCCATGGAGGTGGTCACCCTTTCTTTTTCCAGAACGGCCACGGCGGTGGTCAAAAGTTCGAGTTCCACTACGGCTTTTAAGGGCAACGCACCACCCGGTCTCGTCCTGCGGGCAGCAAACGGGCAGCAAAGCGGCAGCAGGCGTTCATTGTACTCTTCATTTTATTCATTTGGCGTGGAGGCTTGGGAGTGGAGTTTATGGTATTTGGATGTAATTGGACCGTTGGCATGCAGCCCCAGTTCATGAAAGGACCAGGCATACCTTGTGTAAATAAAAAAAGACCAAACTTGGTCTAGTCCGCGATGCAGAATCTACGATATGAAGCCCAGCCCACTGTTTGCAATTAGCCCGAGCGCAGTATCGTGAGTTCTCTGCATCTTGACAGCCCCCATGGGCAAGATATCGACATAGGACTGAGACCGGAGCATACGAAGAAAGAACACCGCTTTGCACAGGCTCCGTATCGATTCTATCCGCGGTTGCTCGCTCGGCTTGTGTTAGTCTGCCTCTGCCCTGATCGCACCTTGGGCAAGGTTTATGGCGTTTGGGGGAGCGTGAACCATATTTAATTTCTCATACTACAGGGAATCATCCTGCCTACTGATGCTGCCATGCCTCCTCCACCGTAGACCACGCCAAACTCTGTCTCACTCTAATCGAACGTGCCGCGAGACGCTTGTTAGCGGATAAATCCTACCCATATCTTGGACTCGCTGGGCAGGTGGCAGGTGGTCTGCACATGTGATGGAATCGTGGGCGGCACGTGGATCGACTAATCGCGATTGACAAGTAGTTGCAGGAGGCATTCTAGGCGTGCTGAGTACGAAGTAGAGATGGGAATGTGGAAAATGTAATAATGCCGGTGCCGCACAATAAAGAGGAACCATGAAGAGTACTGGTAGGATCCGGATCCGCATATTGTGTTTCTATTAATGGCACCCTCTTCAACTGAGAAGTGAGAACTGAGGACCACCTTCGTTTCTACATGTACTTCCATTCCGCTGTTCCAAGCTGCTGCCCTTCATGGAGGAACGTGCCATTTCGAAGTCATGCTCAAGGCCGTTCGTTGCCTCTCTCACCCGCCCCCTCTTATCCGCCCGCCGCAATTTAATAATATACGAAGCATTGATTATTGTTATTTCATAACAGGAAATTTATTTCTATACTATGTCCACCTAGAGGACTGGGAATCTCCAGTGCCCATTGTGGTTGCCGTAATTACCATGCCGCCTTCCTTCTTGCCAACAAAAGTCCCGCCCACTGTCTAACGGGACTGTGGTAGTTATGGGAGATGAGATGTGCAGTTGCTACAAAGCGGCGGAGAAGGCTACATGTGGAGATGTAGTCGCCGAAGGGGTCGATGCCGCTTGACGCTCCCCAACTCTATAAATATTGACCAATCTCCAGCTCAACTCAACTCACGGTTATTGGGAGGAGAGCATAGACGACAACATTAGTCGGCCCCAATGATACCAGACCGGGGTGGGATCAATGAGCTAAGAGATTCTGTATCTTCGCCCTCTCGACTACCAGCCTCCCTCCTAATCCACCCGGGAATTCGTCGCGGGAGGTAGCTCGCGCGCCTCGTTGCCATGAGACTCCGAACAACTTTCGTCGTCACCTGCGCCTTGGCCATCCCCAGTGTACGGGCGGGTTTGAAACTCCGAGTATGGGAAACGTTTACGCCATCTGTCGTCGACCGGGTCTGGTTTGGAGATGGTAGGCATCCGGGTCTCGCATTCTAACCGTAAGGCTCTGCTAATACACTAGGCTGTGACAAGGGATCGCATATGTCGGATCAACCATACCTTCAGATGTAAAAAGCGCCTTCAATATAACTGGTAAGGAGGAGTGGTTCACCCGACCAAGCTGACGCTGCCTTTTCCTTGTGAAGCCCATGCTAGATACCCGGCCCCACTAACATCTCCCCTGAATCCAACCAGTCAACGAAGTCCGCGACGATCTCCTTTTCATCCAAGTCGACGCCGACACTAGCCCGAATGCCACCCGTCCACTTCCCGAGCCGACCTTTCTCGTCATCAACGTTGGCCCTGACTCGGACGGGGATATATACCTCACCCACTCCGCTGTTGGCCTGACCCACGATGACATATACATGTTCGGCAACATCGAGGGCTTCTTGTATCCATGGTCCCGGTCTGGCAAGGTCAAGGGGGAGGCATTCCTTATCCCCACAGATGCTGAAGGCACATCTACCGTGCGGTGGTTTACCAACCCGGAAGATGCTGGGGGGTTGAACGGCACCCCCGTAACAATTGCCACCCGCGGCGATTAGAGAGCCAGCGAGGTAAGCGCATGGCATCGCACGCCAGCAGCGCTCGAAAGCGGACGGGGGGGGGTCGAACGCGCTCCACCAGTAGTAGGCACAGGGTTGGGCAACGGAGCATTTTAGGGTCTGGCTTGGAGAGCGTAGATATTAGTTAGCCAGGGAGAGTGGTGGGTTGTCACACTTCCCAGTTTGAGATTTGGTTGCTCTATTATCCACACGCTCTAAATATTGGCCAATCCATTCCTCTCCTGAGCAAGCAACAGGTAAATAATACAATTCTTTTTTTCAAGAACACAATGGAGCGATTGAAATGTCAATGTCACGCGACTTTAGTGGCCGTCCCTAATATCCAGCTCCCACCGCCTCCGGGCTAAACCGGCACACTACGACCGTAGTTGCACCTTCCGAAGTCATGGGTTTACCGGCGGCGATGCACATTCCTCCGTAGGGCCTTAATGAAGCCGCCCCGGCCAACGAGACCATCAGATTATGCCATGACTGGCCTCAGGATTCCACACGATGGGGGAGTGGAGATAACCTAAGTATTCCGGATGCCTGGTTAGTTCCGTTTACTTGTCGCATTCATCCTATTCGAATGTATTTGAACGCTATCTGCCGTGGAAGAAGAAGCGGCGGGGGTGCGGGCAATAAGGAATTAAGGTGAAGGTGAAGGACCGCAGGGCGTCACTGGATACGATCGGACGCTCCGTGATGCTTCCAGCTTGATCGATATTTTGGAAGCATGCAAGGAAAGTGAATGGAAAGGCGGGTTCGGCTGGATGGACTTACTACGCTACCCCTGCGTCCATATCATTTTGTCGGATGAAGTAAGCCCTGAATTCACTGATTAGCATTTGGTTGACATCGTCCATATCCAATATACATACTTGGACGCTTCATATGCCGACCAACAGATGGCGGTACTCGGCATTGTGGTAAGAACTCGAGGTCGTACTCCTTTGAAGAAGCCACGCAAGCCTGCTCGCCGGTAGAGAAGACGGCAACCGGCCGCGAATCCGTTTACTGTCCGCAATTCGACATCTTGTGCGGTTCCTCGAGTCTGCAACATGGTCTTGATGACGTCCATCGGCGTTGTGAGAGCGGCGGCAAATCCCCCAGCAACTGCACCAGCAACACAGTGTGTGAAAGGATCGTATATCTTCCGGGGATTCATTGTCGTGGATATGGATTCGTATGCAAGGAATTGAAGGGCAGTAAACGGCACTGTCATGGACAAAGTCGTTGGGTATGAAACATAGAAGGCCGCCAGCCCTTCTTGCCGATAGACATACTTGGCGCAGTCAAGCATAGATCGGTACATCCTGCTAGAGTTATGTATCTGCATACGTTGCTTAATCACTAAAAAGCGGCGGGTTAGCAAGGAAAATGGAATGGGCCTGGTTGATGAGAGGACGAACCATCAAATGGATTCATGAGCGCATCGCTTGCGATCGTCGCGCATGCTCCGCTCGTCGCTTAACATGACAAGTCAGTCTCTGCCGTGCAAGTTACATTGGGGTAGATGAAGCGCGAGCTCACCAGCTGCTAAGGGATGGTGAACGCCCGCCTGATTGCCGCCCATGAGATGCTTTACTGCTTCGTAGGTTGCGAAGTAGACGGCATGAGCAGGTCCTAGGTCAATAGAGTTAGCTAGCTGGAAAATACGCATAGGAACATGAGCTCTTCATACCAGCACCGACAACCACACTAGACATGCCCCTCCATAAGCTCAAGATACCCTCCCCTGACGCTATCCTGTATGTTCCCTGTATGACTCCATTGTAGACGGCTGAAGGGGTGGGGTTAAGGATTTGCATTCGGGTCTGAAAGTACGACGTTAGTGAGACCCGGGACAACGACCTGACGTTATATAGAGCCCAGAATATAGTCTGTAGATAGACTACGTTCGGGTGGTGGGCATTAGCTCCTTGGTCCTACCTTGATAGCGTCTATTGGGTACATAACAGTATGCTCCTAGAATAATAGCCGTCAGTCGTCAGTGATGGAGCTTTAAAACACGGCGAGATAGAGAAGCCTACTGCTATGCCAGCAAAAGCCCCAGCCGCCATATTCTGGATGAGGGAGAAATTCGGGGGCAGGGACTCATAGCTAGAGGCTCGTGGAAAACGCCATTCGTGTCAGCTTCTCGAACGGTATAGCTAGGATTGCGGGTGGCATCTAGGAAAGATGATCCTAGGCGAAAGGTAAAAAAAAAACGCACTCATATTCCTCTGCGGGCTCGGCATTTGGCTGGGCCATGTCGGCCGCAGCTTCAGATGCTTTGCCGAAAGGCTTAGGATCGAGGGTCGCCAGGTTGACAGCCGCGAAATAATCGCGAGGCGAAGGTCGCCGAGAGTTTCTTTGGCGAGGTGCTTAGGAATGCAGAATTTGCGATTCAATTAGGAAACTCGAGAATGGGTATCTGGCGTGGCCTGGCTGTGGGGAACGATGGCGAATGATGGATGGCGGAGGCGATGCTCGGTGATGCGCTTCGATGACGTTCGAGCTACTCTTCTTGCAGGGAGCTTGGGGACGCTACATTCGGAAGACGAAAAAAAAATCTCAGACTTGTTCCTCCTTCGTTTGGGAAGAACGGAAAGAGTCAATGGAAGGGTGCCAAACAGTTCATAACGAGAGGATGAGGCTACTCCCGGAGAGATGTTGTTATCCTGCTAGGTGATGGATCAGTCAAGGAAAAAATTCTGCCGTTGCGGACTCGGAGGTAATGTAGGCCTGAGAGGTTTGAGGCCAGCTTCGGTGAATTGGAGAAACAAAGAAATTAGAGGACGTGGGCAATGTCGGCTTGTACCTCTTGGCCAAATTTACGTGACAAATACTTTTCTGGGCCCGACCGGGGGGCAAGAGCTCCGCACCGAGGCCGCTCGGCTTTAAGATGTCTATTTTTGTATTGTGTCTTTTCCCCCCTCCCTGTTTTTTATTTTATTTCTATTTTTTTTTTTTCCTGGCAATTTATTTACTTTCTTTTCACTCTTATTTTCTGGGCGCTTGGCCCCACACCAATTTGTGTCTTCTTGGCTCCCATCCTTTTTTTTTTTTTTTTTTTTTTTTTTTTTTTTTTTTTTTTTTTTTTTTTTTTTTTCTGGAGTGATAGAATGTGAGGTGTTGAGACGAGAGCGTAAGCTGTTGTGGCAGCGGATCCCACTCCAAGCTCATAGATACTCCTCAATACGAAAGGCATTAAAACTAATTGCGTCAATGTACGAAGTACATTGGATTAGTTATCCATACACTAGATGCATTTGGAGCACAGTTATCTATCGACAGGTCTCAGGTCACTAGCTGAGCATGAAGCCCCATAATCTCAACTAGCGTAGCAACTGCTGGGTGATGCCGTCCTTTGGCATTCAGCATTTTATCATACTAATGCCCGGGGCATGATACTGGCTATATGTCATGGACGAGACAGGCGGGTATTATATTACGATCCGAGAGCAAGCATATCTCAGCTTGGACTTAAAGTGGGCCTCGGGCTCTCTGATACTGATGGGCCTGCTGGAACTGATAGATCAGGTCCAACACCCCTACCTCTGGCTCTCTGTCAACTGCCGTACTACTTTCACGACTGAGTGCCTTAGTGGGCGAAGTCTCCCACATAGACTCGCCTAGGTCGCCACCACTCCCGTGGATCTCGTCCTCCGTCCCTTCCTTCCGAGAAGCTGTTTGATCTCCCCCGTCTTCATAAGACCCTTCTGTAATTCCGGGGTAGAACCCTCCATGAGCAGTTCGGGATTGCCGTGTTCGATAGATGCTGCGACCCCCTGGCGCACCAATCAGCGGCTGATGGTGGGGATCAAGGAGTGCCGAAGCCATCGGTGACGGCGCGGGTATAGAAGCTCCATGACGCGATGTCCAACCCCCTGGCGGTTGTGTGCCTGGCACACGACTCCTGGGTTTATCCCGCTCGCGGCCTAAACGGGCGGCATGAGCATCTGTATTGAAAGGAGGAGAACTGAGGGGCGGAAATGCGGGGGGCGGGTGGAACGCGGTTCGTATTCCTGGAGGTGTATGACCGGGAATTCCCGTCTTTGGGTTTATCACGTAGTTATCAAGAAACCCGTAGTAGGATGCCGCCATCTTCCCGTGCTTAGTAGAATAATAGTCTTCTCGGGCGTCTTTGTCGGCAGCCGTCCCGAGTTGGTCTCCCGTGCGCTTGAAATCAAAGACCGCAAAGGAGCAAACATATCCAAGACCGTCAACATGGATCGTAAACTCGCGAAAGAAGTCAATGATTTGGTCACTGCAACTTGGGAGGGTGAAGAGTAGTATGAAGGGCGTCGTAATAATGCCGAGAACCTCTTCAAGAAATATCACCCACTTGAGCTTGTAAAGCTCCGAAAACTCCTGCATTACATCTGAACTGTGAAGCCGACCGCGCCAATGGTCGGGCATATAATGCGTGTATTCGATGACATTTCTCATGCCGTATTCCGGGTCGAAGACTAATTCATCTTCCGAGACCCGACCTCTCGCGAATGCCCAGATTGCGCCCAACACACCAATGTAGAACAAACCAGTCCTGTCTGGGGTTAACTCTACTCGAAATATTTCGGGGTCGATTAGGGACGCTAGAGTAAGCACAGCGGCGAGCGCGCCGGATATGAAGGCCACGGTCCTTGCAAGACGTTCCGTAATCTGCTTAGGAAATTGATCCAGATATCGGGTGGCAAAGGGATACGACATATTGACACGCTCACTGAAGAGATGGGGAAGCTCGTTAAATTCGCGGAACTTCCATTCAGCCAATGGGGTGTACCGACGAGCGCCAATCTTGGATGGGTCGCTTTTGAACTCCTGCAGAATTTCTGTTAAAAACCAACCCTAGGAAACCTGCCAGAGGAATGGGCATCTGGACTCACGAGGAAGGAGTTGAAGAAATAGAGGACTAGTATGTAGGCTAGCACGAACGGAGCGAATATCAGGTTGATGACACCGGCAAATACAAACCGTTGGCGCAGTTTGGTGCTCAAGATCCCCCTCCGTTGAGCTTTGAGAAACTCCTGGTTGACTTGAGTTCCGTGGTCGAAGACGAGATCTATGATCACGAAATTTAAATACCACTCTAAAGTGCGCGAGTAAAACGCCCGTCGTCCAGCAAAAGGAACTGGTAACGAGAAATTCAGCACGTCCTTGTTGATAAGGGCAATAAAATAATTCTCCCTGCGCATTAAACGATTGGCAATGTCGTGAGCATCAAGACGCTTTTTCGACTGGCTCCCGAGGTATCTGCGGGTATCAGGAGCCAAGTTCCGAGCGGTCTCCGCATGGGCATCCCGAAGGGCCATGATCCGTGCTACAATATCCTGCCAGGATACGGTTTGCATATCCTGTTCGGGGATACCGAGGAGATGCACATAAAAATCTCGAAGATGGGTGAGTCGGCGAAGATCGATCACAAACTGCACCACCTTCCAGATAAAATAGAAGACAAAAATCCAGAGTCCTAGGCTCCATGGGACAGACATCTTTTCAGTGCAGTGGGGAATGATGATGTGTTGGAGCGTTGTCCCCCCAGAGATCTTCGAATGATCAATGCATTGGGTTAAAAATGTCAAAAAAACCGCAACGAATGTAGTCTCCCTATATGCTGTTAGCTGCGTTTGCCCGAAGTAGGTTGGGTTACTCACAGAAGATGCAAGCCTCGGTCAGTTAAGATGCACCAGTACCCGCTTCCTTCGTAGTAGTTATAAACGTCCAACATGAAGTGGTCTAGGTTTGATACGTTTACCCATCTCCAGGCGGCTTTGTCTCGGGCTGAGCTGATTTTTGTTCCCGAAGTAACGCGGGGAGGCTGGTATGTCGTTGATGTTGGACGCAGACGCTCCGCTGTGCTATGTGCCTCATAGACTCGAGCTGCGTCAAGCCGTGGTGCAGCCCCGAAACGGGACTCGGTTGCAGCTCTTGCCTGTACCCCATGTCCCGTAGAGTCTTCCCGAGCCGTGCCTGGGCTGTGGATTCCATGGGAATCATTCGGTTCCAAAAGAAGAGACTGTGGCACCTCATTCTCTTCGTCATCATCTAGTGGTTGCCAGCGACCACGACTTCGGCTCTGAAAGCCTAGATGAGTACCGCGCAGGCCCGCCCGTGATGATGTAAGGACCTCTCTATCTAGCTCGGGGCGATTATCGACGGGGTCTCTAACAGCTATACCCTCTAAATCGAAGGGACGGGTGCTGTCTCCTGAACCCTGCATATCGTCACCCTGCTCCCCACGAGGTCGAAGGCCGTTGAGGAATGGTGGCATTATAGGCCGCCGTTGGTCTACTCGAGGAAGGCTCTGGGAATCCGTGGGTTCTCGACAGCTTAGGAAATGTGGGAGTATCTCGACGGCGTGGTGAAAGGTGAAGACGGGTAATTGAAGTTCATTCTCTGAACCTGGACACCATAAGATTAGCGGTGGGAAAATAAGTCGAGAGGAGATCTCCTATCTTGGCGGGCTCACTTGGTATTAGTCGAAGGGAGGTCTTCACTTAACACCCTTGGGGGTCAGATGCAGGCTGCCAGGCATAATGCATCCGAAAGACCACGAACCCGAGTCTCTGTTCTAGCAGGTACAGTAACGCAGGTCTATGTTCGGTTTAGAAGCAAGCCCATGTGACCGACACAGTTCGAAACATGATGGATCAGGAGGGAGGCAAGGTCCGGCTGTTAGTTTAGTTTAGGTGCGCAATACTCGGTCAAAAGCCTTGTGGTTTACCAGGGTGGGTATGTAAGTGTCACTGACGCCTGGCTGATGACCAGGCTTTGTACTTCGTACTTCGTAGAGTCTGCTGACAGGATATTTCGATGTACTAAGGTACATACTGTGTACTCTCTCTTGGATACAAAGTAATTCCCATGCAGACCATGAGCGGCACTTGGACACGAATACACTCTAAGCGATCATCCGTTTAGGTGCATATTCGACATGTTGCATTTACTTCGAAACGTCACGTCGAAGTCTGAAGAAAGCAAAGTTCAATGTTGTTTTGCCAATTTCATGAAGACGCATCAAGTGGCCCATTACCTTCTGGAAGACTGCCATGACTTCTCAGCGCCAGCGCCCACTTCCTCTCCTTGCCAGGGACTCTTCTGTCGCCCATGACTTGAATCCGCTTGTTGATTCACCAGCCGGACCTTCGCCTAGAAGCATCGGGAACCCTCTCTCATCCAAGATCAATGCTGTTCTCGCAACGTCTTTCACTGATGCTGAGTTTCGGGATGTCCTATCTACAGTCGATCGATGTGATTTGGTAAATACTCCAGTCACGCGTCGTCAACTCCGACTTCAGCTCCAACGAGAAGTAATAGAGAGGAATGGGGAGATTATCCGAGAATTCGGGCGTGTGGCCGAGGTAAGCGTCGAGACGCGAATCCAATTTATAGAACCTTCCCCCCTGATTTCCCCATCGTCCCGCGTTCGGTATGTAACTATTCCCAACAGCAACTCCGCCAATTTGGATCCACTTTGGAGCAACTCAGCCAAGTATACCGCGAGATGACGGCTGAAATTGCCGCGACTCACCAGCAAACTTCCCCAATCTTGCAGGAGTCATCATCACTTATCGCTGAGAGGCAAGGAGTAGAGGCTAAGGCTGACGTCCTCAACCGTTTCCGAGCCCGTTTTATCTTATCCAAAGGGGAGATAAATGCTTTGACTCTTTCCTCTGAACCGATTGACGAAGAGTTTTTCTCAGCTCTTTCCAAATCAAAGTCTATCCAACGGGACTGCGAGCTTCTCCTGGGGTTTGAAGACCAGACCCTAGGCCTAGAGTTGATGGAGCAGTCTTCAAAATATTTGAACCAGGCATTCCAGAAGCTTTACAAATGGGTCCAGCGAGAGTTCAAGGAGACCGGCTTGGAGACCCCCCAGATGAATCCGTCGATTAGGCGCGCTCTTCGCCTTCTTTCCGAACGACCGTCCCTATTTCAGAACTGCCTTGGGTTTTTCTCAGAGGCCCGTGAGCGAACCCTTTCGGATGCATTCCACTCCGCTCTTACCGGAGACTCTTCAGTGAAAGGGGCTCGAGATTCGGTGAAACCCATCGAAATGGTAGCTCATGACCCGCTTCGATACGTAGGTGACATGTTGGCCTGGACACATTCGGCTACCGTTGGTGAAAAGGAATCCCTCGAGGCCTTGTTCGTGTCCGAGGGTGACGAGATTGCGAAAGGTCTTAAATCGGGCAGAGACCGGGAGCCCTGGGCAGTCCTACCAACAACTGGTGTCGCGCCCGCTGCATTCGATGCTACTGAGATATTGAAGGAATTGGTAGACCGGAATCTTACTGGTGTATCACGAATGTTACGTCAACGAATAGAGCAAGCGATTCAGGCAAACGAAGACATCATATGCGCCTATAAGCTAGCCAATCTGATAGACTTTTATTGCGTCTTGTTTTCCAAATTACTCGGGATGCAGTCTCACCTTCTCGATTGTCTTAGGGGCCTAGAGTCTGCCGCGACCCGACAGTTCCGCTCATTGATACGGGATTATATTGGAACTCTACAGGGCGACCTTCAGCGACTACCGCAGAACTTGGAATTACCCATCTTTTTTCAAGATGCCCTCGCCCAGCTTACCGCCATCATGAAGACATATGATACCTCGTTGGATGAATCCTCGGATCGGGAATCTAACTTTGATCCCGTTCTTATCGAGGCGCTTGATCCCTTCATTACCGGTTGCGAAACACTTGCAAAAAGAATGACGCCTTTGTCCCGGGCCATATTTCTAATCAATTGCAAGCTGGCAGCCGTCGAAGTACTGCGGCCATTTGACTTTACGAGGGATAAAGTCAACCGGCTTCAAAACAGCGCGAAAAAAGACATGGCGATTCTCGAGGAAGGCCAGTTCTCCTTTCTTTGCAAGGGCTCCGGTGTAGAAGATATCTTTGAAGCAGTGGGAACCCTGTATACCGCACCAAGGGACGCACGAATACTGTCTTCTCTCCCCGCCTTCCAACCCGACGCATTAAGCCAAGCTAGCAGAACCTTGGATGATTTCCTACCATCTGCCCACATCGACGCCATTCATAATCTGAACAAACTGCAAGATTCGTCTCTCGCGAGCCGCTTGACAGAAACTGCTATCAAGAGATTTTGCGAGAAGTATGAGCAAGTTGAGGAATTGATCATCCTGGCAGATTCCTGCAACGAGAACGACAAGGTTCGGGATGTTAAGCTGAGAGATTTATTCTCGCGGACAGCTGCTGAGGTCCGTGTTCTTCTATCTTAGTGGCTAAAAGATCTCTAGAAAATATAAACACAACCATACGCCGTGTTATACTTTTCTACCGTTTAGTCCAATATACCCACACTAACTGGAGATGGGCTACTATATCATTGGCCTCTTGAACCACGGCCCCGATCGAATAGTGGATTCTGTAAGCGCGGGATGCTCTCCATCGCGAACACCAACATCTATGAGGTGGGGTGAAACCACACTCAGTGTAACAAGCGGAGGCATGGGTGGTGTCTTCTTACGAGCGAGGGGAAGGTCCAGTCAAGTGTTTCATGTTAGGCGCAATGACTGTGTGTGTTTGAAGCCCCTTCCTCCCCGGGATTATATCGTGCAACGCTACGTGTGGCGCGGTAAGTTGTAGAATTGCGAATTATCATCCGTATTACCTTCTCCAGCGGCTCTGTTCCATCGAAGACGAAGCAAGTTCTACGCACCCAAAGACAAGGGGTGCATGGGTGGATTTGTAGACAGGGTAGATATAATATACACAAGGGGAATCCCAGACTCGACAATCGTACAGTAGTGCAGACGGCTTTTTTCCTAGCAATCCTCCATTCCCGGGCATCGTTTGGCGTTCTTTAACTGGTGGAGCTAACGACATTCTGTCCCGAACCATCTCTCAGTTCTGCTCATTGGATTTCCTCATGGCTCTCCTCTCAGCCTTAGCCGCCCTTTTCTCTTCGTAGGCAGCGATCCTATCCTCCAGGGAAGGAACCGGTGGTCGTTCTTCAATCGGGCATCCGGCGGGAGCGATGATATGCTTCACCACATGTCTTTTTTGACGTGAGGATCTCCAACCTGGTGTGATAGCAACGACATCGCCCATTCGGAGGGATGAATTCGGATCGTGAACTAGATATTGTTGAGGATTGGAAAACCACTATGTTTCAAAGCATCAGAGTTAGTCCATTCTTCATTCAACTCTTGTCGAAGTCTAGACGAACCTTCTGAACTTGTGAATTCCACTTCCTTCCTCCTACCCGCACCTTGACAGTCTTCTCCATAACACCAGCAGAGACTACAACTCCATGTAGCTCGCGGGTAACCCGTTGGGCCGCTCGAGTGAATGGACTAAGCATTGTTGACTCTGGTCTGCTGTACTTTTTTTCGTCAGTCGCACCTGAGATTGTTGACGATTCGATGTCGTTCAAAAGGTCAAAAACTGCCACTTACTGAGGTATTTTAGCCGAAGCTTTAACGAGCGACAGCCCACAACAACATGGACATGGACCGTATTAAATCCGATCGTGGGGCGCCAGTTCCGGAGGCACGTGATGAGACTGACGATTGCCATGTCCACCGATTGGCACCGAGTCTCCAACTGTGATCCAAAAAGGGCTACGTTTCATCTGAGCTCACTACTTAGTGATTATGATATTACATTTGATGTAGCTTCTTCTTGCGTCCTGCCCATTATTATCGGCCAGAAGTCCCCTTTACTAGTCTCTAACAAGTCAACGCTTAACAGAAATCAAATATTTAAATTCTCGAGACCAAAGATGACACCCAGAGCCCGAAGCTATCACCAATGTGATATTTCCCGTCCAATCTATGTACAAATTATAGCCACCAGTGGCGACGATTCTCCCCACCATGTCTTATCACTTCGGTCATGGAAGTCTTCAACAATATATGCCCGCCGAAGTTTAGCGTTGTGTGTTTCCAATCCATTTCAAGCTACAAACGACCTCTTCGCAAAACGGGCCAGCCGATTGTTCTGCTCGGTTGTTAGTTATCGGAAGAAAAAGGTCTCTTAACCTTAGCAGCAGACTTACTCCTTGTGATTGTTGGGCAAAGCGCTCAGCTTGCTCCCTCAAAGCTTCAGCGGTCACTCCCTGGCCCTGTTGCTGGTTATTCCCCTGACCCTGCTGCTGCTGCTGCTGGTTGTTGTTGTTTCCCTGCTGCTGCTGCTGCTGGTTGTTGTTGTTTCCCTGCTGCTGCTGCTGGTTGTTGTTGTTTCCCTGCTGCTGCTGGTTGTTGCTGTTTCCCTGCTGCTGCTGCTGTCCCTGGTTGTTGTTGTTATTCCCCTGCTGTCCCTGGTTGTTGTTGTTATTCCCCTGCTGTCCCTGGTTGTTGTTATTTCCCTGCTGCTGTCCCTGGTTGTTATTGTTGCCCCCTTGACCCTGACCTTGGGATTGTTGAGCGAAGGCTTCCGCCTGCTTCCGGAGGCTATCCGCATCTGTTCCTTGCTGCTGGTTGTTGTTGTTGTTGCTGTTGCTGTTGTTGTTGTTGTCACCGTTGTTGCCGTTGTTGCCGTCAGCATTGTCCTGGTTATCATCTTGAGCGGCATCATCAGCGTTGGGGTCAATGGCACCCGGGCCTAGATCTACAGCCTGTTGTGCCTGCTCCGCAGCGTCAATGCCGCCCGCGCCGTTGTTGGCCGCGTCATTGACGTCAAAATCGTCCCCAACAACGACGAACTTGGTGCAGTCATCCTGAGCCCCACGCTGTGCGACTGGCATGAGAACCGGCTGGTGGTTGGAGGCCGAAACAAGAGTGCAAACGCGGTAGTTACCCGGAGGCAGCCCATCGTTAACAGTGGCGGCCAGAAGGCCTTGTCCATTACCAGCATCGTTAATGCCTTTGAAGAAGGCGAACTGGGTAGGATCTGGTGGGGTGGTGGGGTTCAAAGTTGCTCCTAGATCCTGAACAGTGACGTGGGTATGTCCAACAATCAGGCCTTGGTTGTTGAGGAACTGGGGAACGGCGTAGTAGGTCGCAAACGCGTTCGTGAACGAGCCCGCCTCAAAGTTGCGCATCTGAACTTGAATGTTGAAAGTCTGTCCCGATTGAATGACGTCTCCATTCTTAGGATTGACGATAATGGCCGAGATCATCTTATCCTTCGCAGGGATATCACCGTGGGCTAGATCGCTAGGTTTAGTGCCACAGGTCGGGAACGGGATGCGCCGAAGTAGTGGATTGACTTACGGATGCCATTGCAGGAACCAGTCGTAATCTGGAGTCCGTTCGTAAGTTCTTTCCCAGCACAGAAGTTGATGAAGTTGTTAACCGATGTTAGAGAAGGGACCTGTTCGTCGCTAGCGCCAATGGCATCGGTTCCATCAAACTGAGAGCCGAGTTGAATAGCGTTATCCAGCAATGTAAGTGAGTCGGCGCCCTGGAGGTTGAGGTTCTGGGCCAAAACCATCGTAGCGAGCGCGGACGCGCCGAAAAGGCTTCGGGACAGCATGATGTCGGCGGGCTTGGTTCAAAGCGATCGAATAGGAAGGGAAGGAGGATACAGCTCCCCGAGCCGTAGGAAAACAGAAGACTCGTAAAGAACGACAGACCGCTGTGGTGTAAAAATTAAGACAAATATAAACAGACTCACGGTCAACGTGATGTTATTTCGACCAGCAAAAAAGGGAAAAAAAAGGACAAAAAAGAATGTGGTGAGAGGGGAAGAGAAGAACGGAGGTCGTATGGGGGTTTGGGACGGGAGTATTATTTGAGGAGTCCAGCACTGCAAGCACTCCTCGGCATGATTGTAGATGAGGTAGAAGAAATATGGATACGGAGATCTTCCCATAGCGAGGAAATGGCGATCCCGCCGTCGCATGGTGGTGTTGAAACTAGATGTGACAAGCGCCTCGTCACATCGACACAAAAAGGTGGAAATGAGGCAGATGTCCCCCAGAAATGCATTGTCCTCGGGTCTAGAGCTTACCACCCCCTTCCACCCCACCGTCTTTGCGGGTCGTGTGCCGGGAGGATGGGGGTGGACGGAACGATCCCAATAACCATAACCCGTGCCCTGACGGCCTGTCCCTCGTGGGTCTTAGTCTGATAAAATCAAGCTTCAGCTCTGCGTGACGGAAGATCGGAAAAATTTGACTGCCCCAACCGCTACTTCCTCTCTCCTAGTATAGTTGAGGGTGTTCGGAAACAGGAGTTGTCGGAGGTGTTGATCCGAGCAAGCACGTAGAATCGCCGCCATCCTGAAGAGACGAATTAAATGCACAAGATCGAGCGGGAACAGAAATAGAGGAGAATAAGAAAAGTCGGGCAAAAAAAGGAAGAAGAAGAAATAAGAAGTAAGAAGTAAGGACACTCTCCCATTGCGAATGATGTTGGCCCAGGTGGCTTCGAGGACATGGAGGCACAGGCATGGAAAGACACGGAGGTCCATGACATCTATGAAGTAGGTACACCAATATTCGATACTTCACAACTGCATCTGTCAATTGAATTTACCCTCGCACGTTGAAGACTGTCACTAGATTGTCTCACGTTTTACCTCTTCGTTGCGCTTAGAAGTGGAATGAATGATTGATTGATTAGTTTATCTCGATGTCGAGGACATACGAAGTAGGTGAGGTGTGTGTAGGGCAGTATATAGAGATTATCTACTTCGTACTTCGTAATGATCAATGACGCTGTGGCAGTTCGCCAAGGAATTTGACATCGAACCCCATGCAACAAGAAGTCTCCGCCCGATGCGGAACATTGGCCTAATCTCGATCAAGGGTCCAGTGTCTTCAGGTGGATTCCGCATTGGCGAACAAGCCGAAGTACACTAGTTTACAAAGTACCTAGTAGTTTAATTTGGCCCATCAGTATTATTACGAAGTAGGAAAGAGCTTAATTTCTTCACCGAGTCAGCTTGTGGTTCAGGTTCTAGAAGGTCAGAGCACCGAAAACATCGATGTCATCCCAACTCCCAAAGAATACACTGGAACACAGACGGCCACAGCCAACACATCGGCTTTATTTCAACAAGAGCTTCCTACTAATTATTCTTTAAAAAAAGTTTACAATAAAATAAACGCCCCAAAAGATGAATGAAAAGAATCGCAGAAAAGAATCATCCCTGTAAAAGACGACACACACAGAGCAATTCGAAGAAAGAAGATATCAGACAGCGCATCCAAGCTTCTAACATTGATGTCCATGTCCTAGATCAAGACAGGGGTTCTGGTTTGCTGTGACCTCTAGCCTCCAAGGAAGAATAAGAGTCATCAAGATATCCGTGCATAAGGCCACGAAACGCCGATCACGCCGGCCGGATGTCGCGTGGATAATTTGTCAAGGAACAAGGGTACACTGCTCTCTGGGTCTCTGACTCTCTGGAACCAAAATTTATCAGACACATCAGAATTAGAAGACATCAGCAAAGAGCCTCCCTGCCCCCAATCGAAACAAGGCAGGTAATCCCAGGGCAGTTAATTAAACAGAAGTTGCTCTTCCATGAGAGGAAATGGCATTTGGTAGGCTACTCAATCAAATACGTGAAAGAACTCCTTGTACAAAGTAATGAGTACAAACCCCGAAATTCAAGGTCAAAAGGTGGCACGAGGTAATTTTATTCGTTTCCATTAGGCTTTCTGGGATCGAGTTCCTGCAAGGACTTCATGTTTCGTAGACGAGGCACAACAGGGACTGTCTATGAGACGACCTCATTAGCCTAACTGGAGGAGCGTTTCAGGGAAACATCATCGAAATGCACACTTGCAACAATGAAGAAACATTGAAGACGAAAGCGGAAGCTCGGATGATTACATAATCACAAACGTCTCAGCCCGTGCCGTTGCATTGTGATTCCAGCCGAGGGCTTTTTCTCTCTCAAGGGGGATTATCTTCGGGGTGAAATTACCGTTTTTCTTGCCAAAGTTTAGCCGTCAATCTCTTCTTGGAGCCCATGAATGTGCCCTAAATCTGAGGGACGAGACTTCTCGATCCGAGTTTGTCAGTTTGCTGTCACTCCAGACCAACCGGGCGAATACAAGTAAATCAGGATAATTGCGACGTACCATTTACTTTCTTGTGTTGCCGGGTGCTTTTCTGAAAAAGACGCTCAATAGCCATGGCGTCACCGGACCATCGAGTAGGAAACAAGAGACCGCGTCAGTTTCCCCAACCCACCCCCTTTCGCAGATGCCCATCAATCCGGATTTCAGGAACGTTACCAAATCTGACCCGTTCCTCCACACCTGTGTCGAGTATTCGGACGAGAACTGACAATTTTCGACATGGCAGGGACTCAATCGCTCCCCCCACCCGCTCTTCCGCAGCTTGTAGCTGAGCAGCACACGACGATCGCTCCGAGTGACAAGGACACCAAAAGATTGATTGTTGTTCTCTCCAATGCCAGCCTCGAGACTTACAAAGCTGCACACGCCGGAACTAGTCGTAATGGCTCCCACAAGGACGAAAAGTACTCATTACTCAACAGTGATGAGCATATTGGTGTCATGCGCAAAATGAACCGAGATATCAGTGACGCTCGGCCGGATATCACCCACCAGGTTCGAAACATTCTATTTATCCCAAAGCCTCTAGCACTCCGCCGCCCCATTTTCCTGCCGTACATAAAACGTCCTTCAGTTCCTTGTTTTCAACGAGCCAACTGTTGCCGGATACACTCTAACACCATATCTACGCCAGTGCTTGCTTACTTTGATCGATTCTCCGGTCAACAAAGCGGGAAGATTACAGATTTACATACACACTGCCAAGGGTGTTTTGATTGAGGTATCACCTTCAGTTCGAATACCTCGAACGTTTAAAAGATTTGCAGGATTGATGGTGCAGCTATTACATCGTCTTTCCATTCGCTCCACCACATCGCAGGAAAAGCTGCTTCGTGTCATCCCCAACCCGATCACAGACCATCTGCCTCCAAACTGTCGCAAGGTTACGCTTAGTTTCGATGCGCCGCTTGTACGCGTCAAGGACTATATTGATACCTTGGGGCCGCAGGAAAGCTGCTGTGTCTTTGTCGGCGCCATGGCCAAAGGCGCTGATAATTTCGCGGATGAGTTCGTCGACGAGAAAATATCCATAAGTAACTATAGTCTGTCAGCAAGTGTTGCATGCAGCAAGTTTTGTCATGCTGCGGAAGACTGTTGGGATATCATCTAAGCGGGTATAGCTTTGACAACGATAGGGTCACTGGGCTGCCTGGTATGGTACCATATCATTGCAGTTTTGGCATCAGCATGGAGACTTCCCTTTCAGTTGGTTTTAGATAGGCAGGGCATTCATGGCCTCCTGTATCACCAGGTTCGCCTTGATCTCTCAAAGACTTTCTCGTGGCAAAAAGCATTGTGAGCTACCCTCGGCCGGCTATACAACATCGCCGTGTCGTATTTCTGGGTACTCTCTGGGCCTCGGCTAGCTCATGCCCGGCGCGTATTCTAAAGAAGAAAAGATACGTTTGGCTCCAAAAGATGCTTTTACCATCCTCCACTGCTACTTCAACATAGCTCGCCTTCCTCCCCCATCAGTAACATGCTTCCCCTAGTTTTGGGAACTCGATGTCACGTACCGACCGCCGCCGGAAACAACATTGGGCCTCCATTTTTGTTGTCGTCTGGGCGCCTTTCGCCAAGCATCTCATATGCACTGGACCTTTATCGGGCAGGGACCATGTGCGATGCTGCCCGCCCCTCAGAGTTCACCTGGGTCCTAGTCAGCCATCTTGCTCTTCTTCTATTCCCACGTGACTTTACCTGTCTGGGCTTGAAGCAACGTCAAACTACTTCGTAAACAGCTGCCAGCCCGAATCCCCACCCTGCTTTGGTACCCGATGCTCTGAAAGTTGTACTTGTATTGGGTCTCTATTCAAGAATATGGTATATTCACTGGTGTTGTTGGAAGTACCGCTCTAATGTCAACCCAAGAGGCGAGGAAGACGACGTGGCCGACGCAGATTCATCTGTATGTCCCTATCGTCCTGTCTCGCCCATATCCCCCAGAAAGAAGTCAAATTACCTTCCCCGGCAAGTGATGTCTTTGTAGCCATGGCTCTCTAGAAATTGTAGTCGACAAGCTGCCCAAAGTTGCACGTCATTAGCTCCTCCCTTTCTTGCATTGGCAAATCACAGTGCTACACGTTCTGGGTGGACAACGGCGGCTGTTTATGTTACGACGGTGTGCTCATGCACACTTCTTCATTCGTGTCTTGGGACTTGGGACTTTCTAACGCTATTGTTCTTTACCCAACCTTGCAATGCCATGTTCGAATGTGGGATTGGTTGGGTCTCTTCTCCTCACCATTCGCCCTCTCAGGGGGCCGGGCTTGATTATGAGGCGAGGCGGTCTGATTGACTCACGTTCACTCGCCTCATCACCCTCACATCCCATAAAAGAACTGCATTCCCTACTTCGAGAAGAGCCTGGAAGACAATTACCCTCCCTATAGTTGTCACGACAGTATTTATTTATCACAACACCCTTGGATACCTACGTCCCCTAATACACCAGCACGTCACCAGCATCCGGATTTATTCGGCTGCATTTCACCAACAACCGACTCCGCGAACCTAAGGCTGGTTTCTTGATCATGGGGTCGATTTACTACCCGCCGTCCCAATGCTCAGAAGCCACTGAGAGCGTTGATGGGGGCTTTCAATCAAGCGGTCAAGAACTTTCTCGCATCCTTGCCTGGGATAACCAAAACCCCAATGGAATGTCGTCACATGCAAGCGATGCCACTATTCATGGGCATGGGAGCTCAGTTTCCAGAGAGGAGGTGCAGCCATCTATAATTCGACGTACCACGACCACGACCACGACCACGACCTTTGAGCCGTCCACCGCCACAGCTTCATCAGGTGTCAGTGCCGGCGCAGTTGCTGGTTTATTGGGAGTCGGTGTAGCAGTGGGCATGGGTGTGGGGGCGGCGTTGACCTACACATCAATGAAGAACGAGACGAACCGCCAACCCATGCAGCAACGGCCTAGAGATACCTTTCAATATACACCCTCGCTCGTGGACCGGTCCCAAGGTCCGGAGCGATTCACCATTCTCGCACCAAGTCAGTCAGTGGCAAGCTATCAACAACATTATTCTCATGAAGGACCTATGAGTACATACGGTCCTCAAGACCACGCATACACTGAAGTTCGCGGACCGCGCAGCGTCTACAGTGGGAGCCCTCGAAGCGTCATCTCGGAATCCAAGGAGCCTTTGCTTCTGGTAGCATCAGAGCATCGGAGCCGGGTCGGAAGTCAGATTGGAAGTCAGGTTGGGAGTCGGGTCGCGAGCCAGGTCGGGAGCCAGGTCGGGAGTCAGGTCGGGAGCCAGGTCGGGAGCCGGGTCGGGAGCCGAGTTGGGAGCCAGGTTGGAAGTCGAGTCGGGAGCCAGGTTGGAAGTCGAGTCGGGAGCCAGGCAAGGAGTCAAGTGGGTAGCCAGGCAGGAAGCCAGGCGATGAGTCAACACAGTGCTATGTCTAGGGGTAACCCTCATTATCCCAGGGCAGAACTGGAGACTGCGAGCTACGTCTCGGCTCGAAGTCACAGGTCATCAAGTACAATCAGGCTCGCTGCAGTCCCGCCACCGGCATCCTCACAGGCTGCGAGATCTATTGCGCCATCCAAGCCAGGGAGTGCCGTCTCGGTTTCTACCGTCAAAGGCCCAGCAGCATCTCGCTGTGGCTCCTCGGCCACCGCGCGTGCGGGTCGCGGGGGCAGTGTGGTCTCTGCTCGATATGTTGCACTTCCAGAGAGTGTCGTGAGTGGCAGTAGGTCTACCATCCTGGATAATGACGCCGAAAGCCTTGCCCCAAGCGACAGCATCAGCTGTATTGGGAGTCGTCGATCCACTGTCCATCACTAGAAATAGACTTCTGAGGACACGAGTATCATTCATTCTCTTAGAGATTTAGTATTGTGCCATCATAGCACATGTCCATATCTATTTCTTTGCCACGCAGCAGCCTTGAGAGGCAGCGCTCGGGTCGGCCATGGCAATAACAACACCAAGGTCGTCTATTTCTCCTGATGATGATTAAAATAATACACCTGTTTCAACCAGAACCACGGCAGATCACACTTGCACTGATCCCAAACCCCTTCACACAAATACGACGATGTAATATTGTACGAGTAATAGCTTCACATTGTTGTCCCGACGTACTCCGTATGTCGAACTCATCTTGTCAAAGCGGTTAGGCGGGGACAGCTTGGAAGACAACAATGTGATTTGAATGGAGCGAAGCATTAATAATTCCTTGTGGTGTACAGTATTGTTGTCGACATTGGAGTTTCTGGTCAGTGTACTCACTAAGTCAAGTGCCTCCCTGCATCGGAGCTGTTTCAAGAGTGAGTGTTGTGACTGTCTTGTACCGTCTCCGTTGTCGGACCGAGATGAGCCTGCGAACACAGCTTCGTACACTGGAGAGAAGCCTTTGATGAGGCACTGCACTACTTCGTATTACTTCGTAATAGTCAATGTCGAGCTCTATGCCCCACTATGTTGTGTATTCATTGTTGCATTTGTCACCTCCTAAAATTTTTATGGCTGGCCCAATGCGCCTCACCCTCCTGTCTAAAACACTCACCCAAGACGCGGCCTTCATGTTGGTTTAGACCTTGATACCTTGAGAGTAACGTTTGTGGTTTTTGTGTTTTGCGATCAGGTTATTCTAACCCCAATTATTTACACGCCCATATCGTCGTAATCTGTCCCGGGGGACCGTCGACCGTCGTTCAACAATGCCATCCTTCGAGCTGGGAGCGGCGATCCCGCCAGATACCGCCCACGTACTACACCCCTTTCGCCTCTCATATTTCCCATTACTTTCGATGAGCCCCTGCCGCCCGACCTCCATCCCACATCCTGATACTCCACTGCTTCCAATCGAGTATTAACTGAGCTTGTCTAACATTCGACTATGAGGAATCTAGGCAGTTAGTGTATCACTCCCCACGTGGAGTGCAAATGTTGGATACGAAGAAGGCGAGGACTCTGTAATGTCAAAACTAGTAACGGGCTATCCAAGGTAACTAGCACTGCGAGCTGCGTAAATCCGCTCCCGCCTGGGCATGATCTGCCGCCTAGGGTACTCAGGAGCAAGTTGATAATTAACGATGGATAGGTTCTTCATTCATAATACAATTGCCGCCTTTGCGCAAGACATCGTCGCGCAGCACGGACGCCCCGGGCAGACGGCACTATTATTTCCGACGCCCAGGATCGCAAGGAGGTGTTGTGAGTTTATGCACGCAAGATGTTCTACAGAGGACTCTGGCAATATAACTGTCCTCGATTTCAGTCTGGCTACCGACCTTGCCTCTGCACCATTATTGTCGTCTCTATCACCAACAATCTCGGCTGTAGTATGCCCGAAAGAGCTCTTTCCTCTTGCAAAAGCATATTGGCAGCACACTGGGGATGGTATTTCTAGCCGACGTGCAGAATTCTGCCACGAACTGTATAAACAGGAACTCCTGGTCGTAGGGCCAAGCCAACGCGCATCCATTTCTCCATCCGTCGCGAAGTCCTGCCGAGCCCCAAGACGATACCACCGACCTCCTTCTATAAGCGGACTTGCGACGCATCCGCCGAAGTCCCAACCGTCGCCGAATCTCATTGCCGGGGATGACCCTCAGGAATGGTCGAGGTTCCTCGAAGAACGGTTCGGACGGAACTTGGATTTAGCCCTTGTTGGGCGAGCCAAATCCGCCATTAAGCGAAGAATTGCTGGTGCAGTGGCCGCCGATGTGGATGGCACCACATCAGACAGCCCGTCGATGACGACTAACTCCAGAGGGATTACAAATCTCAAAGAGAACGACGTATACCTGTTCCCTTGTGGCATGAATGCCATCTTTAATGTTCACTGCGCCTTACGGTCCCTGCAACAGCCGCTCAAAAGCATTAACTTTGGCTTTCCATACGTCGATACCCTTAAGATATTAGAAAAATTCGGGGCGGGTTGCGTCTTCTATGGCCATGGCTCGGAAGCTGATCTGGACGACCTGGAAAGGCGACTGTGCTCAGGCGAGCGGTATTTAGCCTTGTTCTGCGAATTTCCGGGCAACCCGCTCCTGACATGCCCCGACCTGCAGCGAATCCGGCGACTTGCAAACGATTTCGGCTTCTTCGTAGTCGTGGATGAAACGATCGGAACCTTCGCGAACATCAATGTGCTTCAGTTCGCAGACGTGGTTGTGAGCAGTCTGACAAAGATCTTTTCGGGAGACTGTAATGTCATGGGAGGCTGCGCAATCCTCAACCCTAACAGCTCCTATTATAAAGATATTAATGCTGCGATGGAGGCCATGTGTGAGGATACGTACTGGCCAGAGGATGTCGTCTTCATGGAGCGCAATAGCCGGGATTTCCTTTCCAGAGTTGGCCGAATCAACGCAAACTCGGAGGCCATCTGTGACATCCTCAGGTCCCATCCGTCGGTGAAACGAGTTTACTATCCGAAACATAACGAATCCCGGTCAAATTACGATGTCTGCAAGCTGCCGACAGGTGGATATGGAGGGTTGCTGTCCGTCACGTTCCACACCCAGCGCCAGGCCATTTCCTTCTATGATGCGTTAGAAACCGCCAAAGGTCCCAGCCTAGGAACGAATTTTACACTCACCTGCCCGTATGTCTTAATCGCGCATTATCAGGAGTTGGACTGGGCTGCTGGTTTCGGGGCAGAGACTGGCCTCATCCGGGTAAGCGTCGGCCTAGAAGAAACCGAAGCTCTGAGGAGAATCTTTCAAAAGGCACTGAGTGCGACAACAAATGTGGCGGACTGAGCGCGATGCGTCGTCCTTGAGAGGCAGGTTGAAGGTTGGCGAACGAGTCTGCTTAGGTGTCTTACATAGCGTAGCTCATGCAACGAGAGCCGAAAAAGGAAAGAAAAAGAAGGAAAAGAAAAAAAAGCTCTAGTGCTTGGGGCATGCAAGGCTTCTTCCGTCTTAAAGCTGGGAATCGGCGAAATGGGGAGTCGTGGGGTTTCTTAAGTGTCACATCAAGCGACACTCATCATTCCGATAGCCGGGGCCATACATCTCGATGCCACGTTCAAGATCGTTCGCTTTCCTCTTCTCCCTACTTTCCTTGGGGAAGTACTTTCGCATAAATCTTTCCAGTTGTATGTCGAGATTGGCTTTCATATGTCAGATGATGTGCAATGAAAATGCAAATAAGAAGCGGGCCATTCCCAACTTACCTGGTGTTGCCGTCATCACTGTATCAGCTCGGCAAAGCGGACAGTGCTTTTCGCGTCGACGCTGGAGCTTTACGACACATCGAATGCAGAACACATGCTCGCATGAAAGGCGGATCGGCCGAAACGCAATCGAGAAACAGACGGGGCATAGATAGTCGGATAGCTGAGGTACAACAGGTACCAGTTCAGTTGAGATTTGAGCACACATATCTCGAGCCAAGGTGCCAGTGAGAAGCTTCCCAGACCCAACAGTACCTGGGAAAAGCTTGGTCACGGCTAACGCAGTTCTCTTGTCGAATTCTTTGTAGAGGTTACTGACTAGTCCGTCTCGCCACGAAAGGAGGAAGGGGCTGCTTGGGCATGTAAGAACCTACTTTTCAAAATCTTGGTGACCGCAAGTTTGTTTATTTCCTGGAAGCGGAGATTTCGTAGTAAGTCCACATTCAAGCGGAAAAACCTGTCAAGTGCGACCCGACTCTCGGGAAGCCGAAATCGTTGAATGAGATTTAGCTTTTCTACTTCTTGCCTGAACCAGGCGAGCTGTCGAGCCGCGACTCCTAGTTCCCTGAACCCGTGATCTTGTTCAAGTGTGGAGAAAAAGACTTGGGCATCTAGATATAAACTGAAGATGATGCGCCACTTATCTAGGTCGGTTTTTGCAAGGTGAGTTGGTCTTGATAGCCGCGCAACATCATGGCGCAGGGCGACAATCTCAGAACTCATCCTGCGTTCCTGGGTCGCTTGAAGCCCGTCCAACTTGATCACTTTTCCCAGGAGGATGTTAAAGAACTCATCGTCATAGGTGAGTGGTACTTTAAAGTGACTATAAGTGCCGTCTACTGGATCTGCAGTACTGCGTGCGATGGCACCGTCATGGTGCCGGCACGAAGTCGCACTCACGGGTGGGTGCGCGCTAGGATCCCTTGATCGTTCATGACTCCTGGATAGCGCGTCGATGAGGGTTTTAGTAGCCGGGCCAAGTGACGCAAAATCAAGCTCCCGGGCCTTGTGCCGTGAGTGAATAGCAGCAGTCAGCTGTGGTCGCAAAGTGTGCGGAGTGGAGGCTAGAAAAAATAGAATCAGCGACAGTCAAAGACCAGCCCCAAACCCCCAAGGTCGGCGAGTACCCTCAAGGTCGTACTTGAGGACCACTGGTGATCCAGAAGAAGGCTCCAGGAGATCAGCTAAAGTATCGGGGCCAAGACCTAGGTCAGTAAGCTCCTTTTGCACCATCTTGAGGCATTTTTTCAATTGCCTATAAGGGATCGCCAGTTCCACCCATTGGGGTGGAAAGTCTGGTGTACTTTGTTAGCCCAGCCAAGTGAAGCAGTTTTGACATTTTACTCATTCGGGACAAACCTTGATCCTTCAGCTCCTCAGCGAACGTGTGGGCAAATTTCATGGTTGGTGATATTGCTATCTCTAGAAATAAAATGAATCTAAAAGAAAAGAAGAAAAGAAGAAAAAAGAAATCAAAAAAGACGAAACCCAAAAAGGGGGGGCATGGGGAAACCTATTCCAGTTGCTAGCACCCAGGAATCACGAGGGCTCAATTCTCATTAGCATCGGTTGATGTCTTTTCCAAAGTCGTCCAATATTGTCACCGAAGCGGGTGTTGGCGCCTTACATAATAACGTCATGGTCAAGTGTCATTGGATTCAAATTCAACCCGAGTCACTTCAAAGTGTTCATTGTTCTATCCTTGCCAATACAACTCCTGTTCGTCATCAACTATTATTACTGGGAAGTGGTGAGGCCGCAGCAACCGAGGAGGCTGAAGCTACAAGGGATTTGTGAGGCGTTCCCCACGCATTGAAGACCACATAAGTCAAAGTTTGTGCAATCTTACGCTGCGAAGAAAAATGGGTGGTCAACAGTCTTCCGAAAGTAGTGGGGCGAGCAACCCACCTCCGACGTCTTGCTACTATGAACTTCTGGGGGTTGCTCAAACTGCTTCGAGTGATGAGTGAGTAGGCGTTTTGCTCATACTCATGGCTTCGAAGCGCTGACTGTGTAGCATAGTATTCGAAAGGCGTACAGGAGAAGGGCGCTTGAACTTCATCCGGATAAGAATATAGAAGATTCCGAAAACGCCAGCCGCCGCTTCGCCCAGTTGCAGGCTGCGTACGAAATCCTCTCCGATCCGCAGGAGCGTGCTTGGTATGATTCCCATAAGGACGCGATTCTGCATGGTCGAGGAACTGGAGAATCGCAAGAGTCCGAGTTTCGCAACATCCGTGTCACCTCCGCAGACGAAATTGTGTCTCTTGTCGGACGATTCAATACGACCGTTCCGTTTTCAGATGAGCCGGGCGGCTTTTTTGGCGAGTTGAGCGAAGTTTTTGACCGCCTTGCCACAGAGGAGGTGGCATTAGGCGACTATAAAGACAGCCAAGTCCCGACTTTTCCATCATTCGGTCTATCCACTGATGACTATGAAACAGTAGTTCGGCCCTTCTATGCAGCGTGGCTATCATTTTCTACCCACAAGTCGTTTGCCTGGAAGGATAAATATAGGCTATCCGACGCCCCGGATAGGAGAGTACGTCGGTTAATGGAAAAGGAAAACAAGAAGTTGCGGGAAGATGCGATCAGAGAGTTCAACGAGGCTGTCCGGTTCTTGGTTAACTTCTCCCGGAAACGTGACCCGCGGTATATCGCGAATGCGGTCTCTAACTCAGACCGACAAAAGGCTCTGCGTGATGTCGTTGCTGCCCAAGCCGCGAGGTCACGGGCGGCGAATCAAGAGAAGCTCCATGGCTCCGTGGTTCCCGAATGGATCCAAATAAAGGAGGAAGACTCAGCATTGGCTTCTGAGGATGAAGAGTCAGAAGTCGACATCGAGCACATCGAATGCGTTATTTGCAACAAGATATTCAAGAGCGAGAACCAGTACCAAGCACATGAGAGGAGCAAGAAACACACAAAAGCAGTGCAGCAACTGCGCTATAAGATGAGACGAGAAGACCGGGATCTCAACCTCGACCGAATTGATAGTCAAGTTTCACCCGGCTCGAAACTCAAGAGAACCTCTGAGCCTGACATCGATTCTTCTGATCTAGACCCCGATCCGCAAGACCAGGGAAGTCCTAATGAGTGTCTCAGAATGGTTCCAGAGGACATTAACGACAGCCCCGTTGGTAGCCCAGGGTCAGATATCGGTTCTGCGACCACTACGGTATGCAAGAATGGAACTTCCGATCAAGACGAAGCTGGTGCAGACGACTCGATTCGTCGGCCCCACGAGACCCACGATCACGAAAACCCCACAATCCCTAAAGTTGGGAAGGCCAAAGCGAAACGGAATAAACGAGCCGCCCGCCGAGAGGCTGCGGCCGGGCAACCAACCTCCGTAGGTCACCTATCCGTTCCTCTGTAACTTGCCTTCAGCCCCTGTCATACCTTTCAACCCTCGTCTAACTGTGCAGCTCTACCCATAGACCTTAACTTGCTATGTTTGTAACGAGCACTTCGTCTCGCGTACTAAGCTCTTCGCCCATATCCGCACGAAGGGCCATGCAGCCCCCCAGAATTCGGCTACCAGCGTCATGACATAGCCATTGAGCAAGAAGTATGATGATCCAAATAAAAAGATTATTCCGAAGATTCTGCAGGGTCGCTTGGGTGTGGGCCGCCGCAGGAATAGTCTTCACGCCCTCGCCTACAATCCGTTCACAATTCCAACTAACCTGCTTCCATTGCTGCGATGCTAGTTACCTAGAGTGCAGCACGTAGAACTGCTGCTAGCTCAGAACCACGATGCCTTCGTCATCATCAACCCCCTCGATGTCGTGCTCATCCTCACTTAACGACTGGACGTCATCGACAGTTGCGTGACCATCACTATTGCGACTGGATAGGGGGTTGTGATCCGAGACCGATATTACTGCCTTTCCCTGAACATGCTTGATTGACTTTCTCCATTCAAACCAATCGTCTTCATCCTTAATGATAAAGCCAATCAACATGCTGGGATCCATTTCCCTCACATGCAATTTGCGCAATCGTCGAGTGTGACAGGAATCCACCTCCTCATCAGAGTAGAGCTGTGAGTCTGAATGGTAAGGCAGAGCAGGCCGAGTGTGGTGCGGATCCAGATAGAAAAGATAGGGACCCTGTGCACCAATGAAGTAGTGGGAAGAGGATGGTCGGCCCCTGTATCCAAGGTTAGTGAGGTAGCGGAAAGTGCGCTTAGCGAGAACTTACCCAGCTATTCCTACAGATTGTGGCAGTTGGAGTGAGGCGATGAGCGAATCCCAGTATACCGGAGTGATCTTATCAATACCCAGCCTTGTGCCAACGAGGACTAATGTAGGCTTAAATCGCCCGCCTTGTGGCTTCGCGATATTCATAAATTCATCCTCATACACGTCGGGGCCATCTCCGGTCGAGTAGACGCGGAGCTCCTCGTCGTGCTCGTTTACCAGTGCCCTAATTTCTCACATTAGATTATGATGTCTATCCACGGCCCAAGATTCTCCCTGTCCAGGGGGTGCCTACTGAATACATCTAGCGGTAGCCGAAGGGCCAAACCACTCTCCGGGGTATTTACCGCAACACGCTGCGCCGTGCCGTACAAAGTTATGTATAGAGTACGGCGCTCTTCGATCATCTGCAAACATAGCAATGATTGATTTCTCATCGGGGCCGAGTTGGTTCCTTCGCCAACCTGTAGCTGCCTGTTAGCGCAGGCATGGGAGTTGGACCGAGGAAGTATACCGTACTTCTTCCAAGACGCTGTATGGATATGGCATTGGCCAAGAGACTCTGCCCCGATCTAATCATGCAACCCCAGCCACTGTCGGAAGAGAATCCATTTTGGTCCGCCAACTGGCTCTTCATTTTCATGGAAAATGAAAGGGCAGAGAAGGCATCGGGGTGTGAGGAGCGGGGAATGGGATCGAACCCAGAGCGGTAAGTCATCCATAATTTAGCTTCAAAATCATCTAGAAAAGGATGAGGCCAACCCCCCTCTCCATCATGACCGTCAGAGCGCGCAGTTGGAGGATGGCCTGTAGAATCGGTTTCTGGGCGCGCTTCTGCCTTCGAAGGTTCAGACCCCCCCGCAGACAGAGATGCGGCATCAAACGATCCGGGCGGTGATGGTAATAGTACGGGCGAAATACTGGTCTCGCCCTTGAGAGTACTATCTGCAAGGGTGTATGATGACCCAAGGCACCAGACAGGCTGGTCAACGGCGGTATCGTTCGTTGGTTCAGGGTCCCAGAACCTCTGTACTATTCGCCGATAGCGAGTGAAGTCGACCGTCGCCATTGGTATTGTGTGTGTTTTTTTTTTTAAAAAACTGCTTGAAGCCGTCGTAGTTTTCTTACCGATTTCATGGATTTCGGTAACTGGTCGTCGGATTCATGTTCGAAGCTCAGGATACAGGCGTTCATCAAGAGATGCGAGACGAGCTTCCAAGCGTGTCTAGTGACGCATTTAGTGGGGACCATCTGTGGGGTAATCATGTGCACCAAGAACAACTCTACACTACAAAGAACCTTGCCCATGCCTGGGGCTGAATGTTGAATTGATCTCAAGTACGAAGTACTTGCAATGTCATCCCCTCAGGCCAAAAAAAGTCCAATTAAAGCTTGCGACTTCATGTTCTCGGTGACAACCCGCCACTGTTGCCTCCATTATTCACATGTCTCTAGGTGGGGCGATAAAGGAGTACTCTCTGACAAGCGCTCTTATACATCCATCTGATCCCATCGCGCTGCCTGTTTCTGCAAAAGGAAACAATAAGGCGAAAAACAACCAACCTAATTTTCTAATTTTTTCTTCTCCTTTTTCTGCCCAAAAAATAGCAATAAAATCCCCGTCTTAGAGCGTGCGAAGCTTGGAGCATAAGACTCTAATAAAACAACAAGACGACTTCAAAGACACTATAAGTTTCAACTGTCTCCTTTCTTCTATTACTTTCCGTCGCTAGTGAGAGCGCTATCACGGGAATTGTTTCTCCCACATCCCATTCGTCACTGCTCACATGGCGCTGGCAAACTCGTCGAAGATGGGCAAGCGGGTTTTTACACTTGTGGAGGAGGCCGACCAGACCTCTCAGCGGTCCCAATCCGCCTGGGCATCAAATGCAAGGCTTAGGGACAATCCCATTTCATTTACAACCGCCGGCCTCGAGGACCCCTTTAAGAATGAGGAGAACCAAAATTCACCTCCTGGTGTCCGCTCGGAAAATGGATCAACGACCCAATATAGTCTATCCGACCCTACACTTAACAGAGTATCACTGAAGGAGGCATATTTCGACGGGTTCCTCTCAACCGATGAGAGCCCTCACCCAGGAGATGCGGATTCCTGCCTACAAGAAGTCATGGACACAATGACAAGACATGCCGGCGACTCGGGACCCTACAAATCCCCGACGAAGAGATCTTCGCGTCACTCTATTTCCTCCGATGCAAGTGATGAGATTGTGATTCTCTTCAAAGGTAGGAAGGCGCATATTAGCAGGGCGGAACCCTTTAGACTGGAAGAGATGAGTAGTGAGGTTCGAGGACTAGAAGATCAGACTGCCACCGCTACAGAAGCAGAGGTAGGCGAAGGATCCGATGTGGATCAGGGCAATCCTTGGCGAAATGACAGCCCCGGGGTTGAGCAGAGTGAGTCGAATGGTGGCAACGCAGACCAGGATGATTATCTTGCAAACCTACTCGCTAGTGGGGAGCAGCTTCGGGTCTCGAAGTTCCACTTTCGAGATCTTGGTGATCCCGATGACCACATTAACCTGGAAAGCGAGGCGGAGGTCTCCGACTTGGACGGTCTCTTCTCCACGATAGCCGATGTTCAAAGCCGCCGAATGGGCAACAGACAGGGCGGTCGCTCCTCCCGAGGACTGGGTAAAAAGCGAACAAAGGCGCAGCTTTTGGCAGCTAAGGATCCGGTCGAAATGACGATGGAGCAAATTATAGCGGAAGTGCGAAATCTCCTCACCTCCTCGGAAGAACAGTAAGTGATGATAAGTGACACATTTTTGACCTGCATTCGGTCTCCGAAGCCGTCTCTAAAAAGGATGCAGAGTCTCCTTCCCACCACTGTCAAAACCCTTTCGAAAAGCCATCCACGAAATGGCTCGACCACTTGGCCTGAAATCGAAGTCAGTCGGACGAGGCGACACACGACGACCTGTGCTCTACCGAACTAAAGCCACACCGAGATTCGACCCCGCAATGCTAACCAGAGCCAAGCAGATCGCCAATCGCTTTCTCAGCGAGAAGCACAAAATCAAAATGGAAGCGAACACAACATCGGTGAACCACAACAGACTGGGTCGGTATAAAGATGGCGATGTTGTCGGCAATGGTCTCCCAGAAATCGGTACAGGGAATCGCGGACGGGCCATGTTGGAAAAGATGGGATGGAGCAACGGGATGGCACTCGGGTCGCACGATAACAAAGGCATTCTCCATCCCGTCCCCCAGGTAGTAAAACGCACCAAAGCGGGACTGGGCCAATAAAGCCAGAAACGTACCGAGGGAAAGAAACGAAATGTAAAACACGTAAAAATTGATACGTTCCAATTCGACCGAATCCCTAATCTCAATAGTGTACAACCGCGAACCCCGTTAACCGTGCAAGAAAATCATTGTCCCCGAAAAAGAAAACCATCCGTAACGCATTAAAGACACTGAAAGGAGACCGTGTTACCCGCCCCAACCATGGTCTGACACCAGATGACATGTGTGCAGAAGACGCAAACCCGCCTATTTTGTGGAAGAAGAATACTTGGTAACCGCTTTGGTGCCTTCAGACACCGCATGCTTGGCAAGCTCACCGGGGAGGATGAGTCGAACACTAGTATATATTAGCAACTCTTGATGCAATCCGGATTGGATGTGGAAACGCCTTACGAGGTTTGGATTTCGCGCGACGAAATCGTAGACTTCTTGTTATAAGCGGCAAGCTTCGATGCCTCGGTGGCAACTCGTTCGAAAATATCTACAGTCGTCAGATTATTGGCTTCGGGACGATGCGGGAATGCTTGGGGCCTACCATTAACAAACGAGTTGAGAATCGACATGGCGCGGTTCGAAATACCGGTGTCAGGGTGAACTTGCTTCAAAACTATCAAAGGAGTTAAAAAATAATGAACTGGGTGTCGCAATATTTATGTGACACATACCCTTGTAGATGTACGAGGAGTACGTCTCCTTTCGGGCCTTGGTTCGCTTCTTCTTCTCGCCAGAGGCGGCAGTCTTCTTGCCAGCATCCTTCTTCTCAGGAGCCTTCGAGGCAGTCGCCGGAGCCTTGGCGGCGGGCTTCTTATCGGCCTTGGGGGGCATTCTGAAAATTTGGAAAATAAACTGAGGTTCGTGATGATACGTTACGTGCGGGCGGTGATGGTGTCAAATTATTTGGCAGTATGGATAGTAGAAAGATGAGTTGGAGGAGGATGTTGAGAAAGAGGATGGGGGGATGTTGAACCTTTTTGTAGGTGGACGCGACCGGGTACTGATTCAGCAAATGGGGAGGGAAAAGGCGTGGCGGAGGTGCATATACCTTTGCAGTATTTATTTGCGTGACAACTAGGTACCAGGGTACTTTAGGACCATGTAAATTTCTGCGAATTACTGTGCTCCTGCTGCCGAGCCACACCACAACATTACCAAAAGCGGAAATTTCTGGGGCCTCAAGCCTCAGTTAACTTGACGCGTTAGGCACGCGTGGCTTACCCAGGTACAATTGTAGTGTACTTCGAGTCGCCAGACATCTGACGCCATTGACAGGGAGAGAACCCGCAGCTCTCCAAAATAAATAACGAAAGTATAACAGAACGTGGTTGGATTTGTTTTATTCTACGTCCAAATGCATAAGATATCCTGAGGGCTTACTATGACCTTGGTCTGCTATTAAATGTAAAAGAAGGGGAGTAGTAAAATTGAGGGGGAAGAGGCGAGAAAGGCGCTTTCCAGGAGCGCACGAAGAATTATGCGACAATTACACCTAATTACTTGTTGGTCAAGTAGAGAGCATGCATCTCACAAGACATGGAAGCGTGGAGGATGTGACGAAGACCTTGACTGGACCATGAAGGATGTTCGAATTAGTCAGATCAAACGGGTGCTGGTGGGTATCGTGTTTTGTACTCTCGTTCAAGGAAGTGTAGGCATTTCCATTTTGGGACTAGTGGGGCCCGTCAAATTCCAGTGATCTGTGACCGCGCCAGCCAGAACGCGAAAACTACTTAATCCTCTCCTCCCCCAAAAACCCACACCTTTAACTTTGTTCTTCATCAGCTCTTCTCGATCTCATCCTTCACGCCAACTCAGACATTACCACTTGTCGCATTCGTGCAGCTTTCCAAGCACAAACCCTCATTTACTCCGTTTTTAAATAAACAATCACCTCGAAAATGACTGGAGGCGGAAAATCTGGTGGCAAGGCCAGCGGTTCCAAGAACGCTCAATCGTAAGTGGCATCATGGGTTCACACACAGATCTCATCTAACTCTTGTTTCATCTAGTCGTTCTTCCAAGGCTGGACTGGCCTTCCCGGTCGGCCGTGTTCATCGTCTACTGAGGAAGGGCAACTATGCTCAGCGAGTCGGTGCTGGTGCCCCCGTTTATCTCGCTGCCGTCCTCGAGTACCTCGCTGCCGAAATTCTCGAGTTGGCCGGCAATGCCGCTCGTGACAACAAGAAGACCCGTATCATCCCCCGTCATCTCCAACTCGCGATCCGAAACGACGAGGAGTTGAACAAACTTCTCGGTCATGTGACTATCGCGCAAGGTGGTGTTCTGCCGAACATCCATCAGAGTATGTTCCTGATATGTCGTCATGAGTGATTTGATCCAATGGATGCTAACAGTGCAATAGACCTTCTTCCCAAGAAGACTGGAACGAAGGCGAGTGCCAGCAAGGGCAGTCAGGTTCTTTAAGCGTCATGTTCACAGTTTCTTTGTTTTCCGGCTGGTTGGCTGTTTCGGTCATGAAATTAGGGGTCATACGGTTCTGGGTCCAAGGTTGTTTTTATTGCTTTCGGGTTGTACAATAATGCCCACGGTTAGGGTTATGAATTAAAGTTTCTATTGAACATTCTATTCGTCTCCTATGTGATGTATGAACTTGTCCATGCTCGAGGATATCAATGGTCCAGGGCGCGCGGTGCTGAAAGGGGGTGTTAGCGTCTGGGCTGGTCCGGGTGACTGGATACTCACGGTCAAGATAAGGCGCGGGTAGGTTTCTTTCGTATTTGCTGCCTAGAGGGGGGAAACAGGTTCAGTAAGAGTCCCATGGTCAATTCGACGGTCGGTGGTGACAGCGATCCTTACCACCAGGTGCGCAGGGCGGAATGCAAGGTTCAGGATGTTTCCAACTTTCGAGAAGCTTTTCCGTCTCCGCAAGTAGTGCCTTCATTGCCAAGGGTTAGGGAGTGAGCTTTGCAAAGGCTGTAAGGATTGGAGCTTGTGATTGTACTTACCCTCTGTTGTCGGGGATCAGTCACGGTCCGATTCGCTTCGAAGAGCGAGCGAATGTAGAGCGCCTGGCCTCTCCAGACATGGCGATGCACTGCCCAGTCCAGCGAGAGCTTCAACGCTCTACGATATAAGGATCTGTATGAGCCAAATCCGGTCAGCTGCTTGAACGATGGGCGGATATGACGACAGGTCATACAGTGTCGCTTTTCTAGTAGGCATGGTGCCAGTGTCCGAGTCGACTGTGCCTTGTATTGTAAAAAGTCGTAAAGTCCCTGGGGATCTGTTGGTTAGAGTGTGTAGGATGGAAGTTAAATGGTTGTGTTGAATTGTTTTGCAGAAGCGCATCGTTGCTGGGCGAATAATGCCTGAGGCAACTGATTTTTGGATTACACGTCATTGGCCAATGAGTTCGCACCAATGATCCGAGGTTGTACCAGAATTGAAAAAGGTTATCTCATTAGATCATTTCTTGTCATCCTCCTTCATTAAAGCTCCCATTTCGTAAGGAGAGAGCCAGAACAGAGAAAAATAGAAAGGACGCGATATTGACCAGACTCAGGAGTGCGCTGGTTCTTCTTCTACCCTCGGATATCTCGGTTTTACAGCAGAACCCCAAGGCTCCTCCGCTATTTGTCCAATTATGCTTTCTCGACGTCTTGTTAAGCTGGCCTACCTAGGCCAGCTCCCACGAGCTCGGTGCCAGTATAACCTTCCAGTTATGATGCATCAAGCTCGAAGCTATGCAGCTGCGATCACGATCAAAGTACCGCAGATGGCAGAGTCCATCTCTGAAGGAACACTGAAACAATTCACGAAGCAAGTTGGCGATTTCGTGGAGCAGGACGAGGAGATTGCGACAATTGAAACGGATAAGGTGCGTTCTCCTCTTTTACAAAATTCAAATAGCACCCTTCCCTGATGGCACTAATTGGTTAGATCGATGTGGCCGTCAACGCCCCTGAAGCTGGAACGATCAAAGAGCTCCTTGTGAATGAGGAGGATACAGTGATAGTTGGCCAAGATCTCGTCCGCCTCGAGCCCGGAAGCAGCGGTAGTGCCGAGAGCTCCAGTGCTAAGCCGGCAGCTGAGGCTCGCGTTTCCGAATCTCAAACCCAGGCCACTCCGGCTACGGAAGCTCCAGCCAGGCAACCAGAGAGTGAGGCTCAAGGCCAGCAAACTCAACCTAAGCCTGCAAAGGAGCCCGTCCAAAGCCCACCTCGGGCTGCTGCTGCCAGCTCCCCGGCACCCGCAGCCACCCGTCCGTCCGAAGCCGTGATAAGTAGTACTGGCAGCATCCCCGGGTCTCGTGAGGAGCGCCGCGTACGTATACATCCCACCTCGCAACTCCCGTAACGTTCACTAATCATCATTTAGGTGAAAATGAACCGTATGAGGCTGCGCATTGCCGAACGCCTTAAGCAGTCCCAGAATACTGCTGCGTCTCTTACCACCTTCAACGAAGTAGATATGAGTTCGCTTATGGATTTCCGAAAGCTCTACAGGGATGATGTCTTGAAGAGGACGGGTGTTAAACTCGGGTTTATGGGTGCCTTCTCCCGCGCATGTGTCTTGGCAATGAGGGATATCCCCGCAGTTAATGCCTCAATTGAAGGACCCAACGGTGGTGACACGATCGTATACCGCGACTACGTCGACATCAGTGTAGCGGTTGCAACAGAGAAGGGCCTGGTCACGCCAGTCGTGCGGAACGCGGAGGCTATGGATATAGTCACGATCGAACAGTCAATTGCAGAACTGGGAAAGAAGGTCTGTTTATTCTCTCATCCGTGCCAACACAAGATATTTTCGTTGCTAACTATTATTTTAGGCCCGTGACAGCAAACTTACTATTGAGGACATGGCTGGAGGCACTTTCACGATCAGCAATGGCGGCGTCTTCGGGTCTCTGATGGGTACCCCGATCATTAATCTCCCACAGACTGCTGTCCTCGGTCTGCACGCTATCAAAGAGCGTGCTGTCGCTGTTAATGGAAAGGTCGAGGTGAGGCCGATGATGTATCTGGCATTGACATACGACCATCGCCTTCTCGATGGCAGGGAGGCAGTTCAATTCCTTGTCAAGGTCAAGGAATATATCGAGGACCCACGACGAATGCTTCTCTAAATCCTCGGAACTTCTAATAGGTGCTCACTGCAGTTTTATTTTCTGTATATTACTTTATAAAATCTCTAGTATTAGAAGTAAATATAGAAGTCAATTATATAAAGTATTATATAAAAGAAACTATTAAATAGTATAGGAACTTAATTTGTTTATATTTATTATATATAGGAAAAGAAAACTTTTCCTAAATAGAAAAAAATACTATAATCATAGTTCTAAGTTTAGTAGTTTACTATAGCTACTAATAGATAGCTAGGCTATCAACATCTTCCCTTAAACTAAAAACTAAGAAAAACTAGAATTAATATTTATAAAATATTTTAATTAAACTTTTTTATTAATATACTTATAACTATTTTTTATTATAATTATATCTTTTTTCTAATCTTTTTATTTTTTTTAATATCTTTTTTTATAGTGTTTTCTAACTTTAATTAAAATTTTATTTTATCTTTCTAACTATATTTTTTAACTTTAATTAAAGTCTTATTTTATCTTTTTAACTTTATATTTTATTTTAATATTTTTAATATCTAGTTAATAAAAAAACTTTCTATATTTAATTTTATATAATAGTTTTATAAAGTTATCTATTAATATTTTATTTATTTTAATATATTTAATATTAAACTTTTACTTATTTATAATCTTATTAATAATTTATTTATAATATAGATTAATATATTTATATATATTATATTTAATAAATTTAATATTTATATTTTTATATTTTTACTATTAATTATAATTATTAAAAATCTTTAGATCTTTTTATTTTATTTAAGCTAATTATATAATTTTATAATCTAAAAAAAAAGTAATTAGCTAATTAAAATAAAGTTAATAAATTTAGCTTTAATAGTTAATAAAGTAATATATAGCTATTAGCTACTTTTTTAAATAATAAAGCTTTTAATAAAAAAATATAATATAATTTATAGTTAATACTCTATTTTAATTATTACTAAAACTAATATCTAATATAACTATAAGATTTTTATTTACTAATATTATACTTATATTATTATATATAATATTATATAATTTTATTTTTACTAGATATTAAAATAAATACTTTACTATAGTTAAATATTATTTTATAAGCTTTTATTAGCTTTTAATAGCTTTATTATAGTAAAACTAATATTTAGATAACTATTAATTATTAAATAGTTAATATATTTTATTTAATATTAATATTTTAAGATAACTTTATTACTATTTAAAATATAAAAACTATTAATAAAGAGAACTAGTAAAAGCTAATCTTTAATTAACTAAAAGTAATTATATATTAAGTTATCTTAATAGTAAATACTTTAAAAGATCTTATAGTATTAATTTTAAAATATATTAAGTATATATATTTTATAGAAGTACTTTTTAAAATAGTATTAGAAGTTACTATTTAAAATAAAAAAGTAATATAAAGTATAGAAAATATTATAAATATTATTAAGAAAATAAAAGATTAATTAAATAATATAGAAAATAAAATTACTTAAATATTATAAATAATATAAAATAATAAAAATATAATAGAAAAGATAATAATAGAAATTATATAAAAATAAAAAAAATATTTAAAAAATATTAAATAAAGATTAATAACTTAGAAGTATATAAAGAAGCTCTAAAGTATAAAGTTATAAAATTTAAATAAAAGCTAGAAAATTTAGAAAATAATTTAATAAAGATAAGTAATAAAGATAAAGAGAAGTAAGATAAAAAATAAAAAGTATAAAAATCCCTATTATCTACTTTAAAAAAAACTAATAATAATAGTAGAAAAGTAAAAAAGAGCTAAATAAAAATAAAAAAATAAGAATAAGTATTAAAATATATTTATTTAAAAAGAGAAAGTTTTATTTTATTTTAAATTTTATTTTTAATTAGAAATACTTTTACTATTTAGATTTTATATTTAAAGAAGTTATATAGAAGATAAGATTATTATATTTTAATAATTTTTCTATTATCTAAACTATTATTAAGTAATAATATCTTATATAAAAAAAGGGAATACTTATTATATAATAAGAACTAATAAGTAATAAGAACTAATAGCTAGCTATTAGAACTAGCTTGGTAATAGTAAGAACTAGCTATACTAGTTCTTATATTAAGAGAATCTATATAAAAGGGGTATATACTCTTTTACTATCTTAAAGAAATTAATAATTATCTTATTTTATATTTAACTTTATACTTTATAATTACTTACTATTATTAAAACTAATAAGGTAATAACTAATTATAATAGAACTTTTAGTAAGACTTCTATTATAATAATATTACTTTAATTAAAATTTAAAGTTAGTTTTTATAAAACTTTAAATAAAAAAATTAATAGATATTTAAATAAATAAGTTAAAAGTAAAGTAAAAGACTTATAGCTTATAGTAAAAAAAAGAAGAGGAAGTTTAAATATTTATTTATTAAAGTAAATATATAAAAAAGTATTTAATATTTATAAAAAAAATAATATATATTAGTTTTATTTAATTTAAAATAAAACTTATAATTTAAAAATAATTAATATTATTTATATAAAAATTAAAATAATTAACTTAGTTAATATAAAATAAAATAAAAAATTATAATATTTAAAAAGTAAAAAATATTAAAATAAATATTAAAAAAGATTAAATAAAAGACTTTTAAAAAATAAGAAAAGTAAATATTAATAGTAATAATAGTTTAATCTAAATAGATTTAGATAATACTTTACTAGAAGTAATAAAAGAAAGAGTAGATTTTATAAATAAGTATAGATATAACTATAATAAATATTTAATAAATATTATTATAATAATAAATAAAATTAAAAACTAATATTTTTAATAGTATATTATAATAAAAAAATATAAAATAATAAGCTATATACTTAGCTAAAAAGGCTTTTAAGTTTTTCTATATAAGTAATAAGTAAAAAAAGTAAAAACCTAAATAAGAAGTTAAAAATATAAGCTTTAGTTACTAAAACTAAGATAATAATTATAATATATAAGTCTTATATATATATAAAGCTATTATTAATATCTAATATTTATAAAAAGTAAATTAGCTTTTAAGCTTTCTATAATATAAAGATAAATATTAAAATTAAAATAATTAAATAGATAGTATAAAAAATAATATATATAATCTAAATAAAAATCTAATTTAATAATAATATACTTCTATTAATATTTTAAATTAACTTATTATTAGAAAATATAAAATTAATTTTTAAAAAATATTATTTTAAAGTAAATTATTTAATAGTATATAATACTATATATAAAAGAAAAATAGTAAAGTTTTTAATAATCTATAATAATATAAATAAAATTATAAAATATTTAAAAAATAAAAAACTTAGATAATTAAAAAAAGTAAATAGAAAAGTAATAGTAAGCTTAGTTATAGTAAAGAAATTAAAGATATTAAAAAAATATAAAAATATTAGTAAAAAAAGAACTTTATTAAATATAAAAATAAGTAAAATATAAAAAATAGCTTTCTAAAATATAAAAAATATTAATAACTATATAAAATAAATATTAACCTTTTAATTATAATACTAATAATCTAAAAGATATCTTAATAATTAGATTTAAATATAATATATATATTACTAATATAAACTTTACTATTACTAATAAGTTTAAAAAAACTTATAAGAAAGTATAATATATATTAAAATAAAAAATATTATTAATATTAAAAAAAATATATTAATTTTATAAATAAATAATAAAACTAGAAAAAAATTATTAAAAATATGAACTATTAAAACTTATTAAAAGTTTTTTAATAAAACTTATAAGATATTATATATTATAAATAAAATAAACTAAATAAATAAACTAATATTAATAATATATTTAGTATTTATAATATAAAAATAATTTATAATATTAAAGAGAGAAAAGTTATTATTAATTTATAACTTTTAAATAAAATTATAATTTTAGATATATATTTATTATTAAATTAAACTAATATTATTAAAATTTTATAAAAAATAAATTTTAATTAATATTAAATATATAAGATTTCTTCTTCTAATTACTAATTTTATTTAAATATTATAATAAGATAATTATAATAAGCTTTAAAAGACTTAAAAGATTAAATATAGTTTTTATAAAATTTAAAAACTTATTAATATATATTAATAGTTTATAAACTAAATTTTTTTAAATATAAAGATTTTATTAAAGTTTATATAAATAATATTATTATCTTTAATTATATTATAAAAAACTATTTATAATATTTAAAAATAATATTAAAATTTTTTAATTAATATTAATTATATATTATAATAAAAAATTTATTATTATATTTTTTTATATTAAATTCTTTAATTTTATTATTAATAATAAAAGTATATATAAAATATAAGATAAAATTATTTATTTTTATTAAATAAAGTTTAAAAGATCTTATAGCTTTTAAAACTTATATTAAAATAGTAATATAGTTAAAAAAGAATATTTTATAGTTTAATATTTAAATTATATATTTATAAAAAAAAGAAAATATAAAAACTAATAAAAGTATATAAAACTAAAGAAATTATAATTAGATTTTAAAGTAAAAATTAATAAAAAGCTAAAACTTTATAATAGAAAATTATATTAATAAAAAATATATTTTTAAAAATTTATAATACTTTTTAATAAAGAAGATATTTTTATATTACTATAATTTAATATAAATATTATTTTATAAAATTAATATTAGTAAAGATATATATAAGATTTATATATTTTAATTAAAATTAGTAAAATTATAAAAATATTTTTAATAATAATATATTATTTATAAAATTAAATTCTATTATATTTTTATTTTAAATAACTATAAATATAGAAAAATGATATAAATTAATAAAAGTAGAAATAGTAATATTTATATAAATAGTTTCTAAATTTAAAAAAATAATATAATTAAATTAATTTTTAATTTAAATATTAATAAATTAATTTTTAATAAAAGAAATTATTACTTATATATCTCTATAAACTATAAATCTATATAAAGTAAATATAAAGCTAGTAAATATATTAAACTAATTATTATAATTTAAGTTAATAATATATTATATTTTTAAAAACTAAGTATAATATTTAATATATTATTAAAACTTTCTATATTAAGTTTTACTAATAAAAAAGCTAGATTTAAAATAGTTAATAGATAAAATAATAATAATAATAATAATAATAATAATAATAATAATAATAATAATAATAATA
>JUDQ01000241.1:0-52397 GCA_000812075.1 Scedosporium aurantiacum
CGCCGCCTGCTTTCTAGCCTTCTCCGCTGCCTTTTCCGCTGCTTCATACCCTTTCATTCCCGAGGTGTCAAGGAGCTGGACCTTCCCCCCCTTGTCCACCCTCACCATGACACCCTCCGGGTTCCGGCCGGGCCATCGACGGCAAGCCAGCTCGTCAGGGCCCCCCGACACCTTTTCTTATTCTTCACCAGACCTTGAGTCTCTTCCTGAACCCTCTCCCGTGTTTCTGCGCCACGAAGGAGATCTCCGACGTCCTCGCTCGCGAGATTCTCCTCTCATCGACCCATGGTCTCCGACAAGCCTATCAGCCGGCCATTCAAGAAATCGGCCCAGTTATCCTCATAGCCGAGCTTCTTCGATAACCCTCCGTGGTACCGACACGCCTCCCTCGCCGTCGTCGCTTAAAGGGTCAAACTGGAACCTTACACCTAGCCCCCAGGCAGGAAGCGATGCAGAAACTTCTGAGACGCAAGGTGACCCCGAGAAGAATGCAGAAAAGGTAGAGACAGGGACAGAGACATCACCCGCAAAGAAGACACGGTCATGCAGGGGACCTGTTTCCATCTGCCGCTCTATATGGGCTGCCTTCCGGAGACAGATATCCTTCCGCGCCATCTTCGATATTATCGACATCAGGGACATCTTTTGGCCGTTCTCATGGCGCAAGTATGCGACTCTCCTCGGAGTGGCTGCTCTCGTGGCCGGCATCATCGTGTCCAATCATTACTTCCACTGGATCGAGAAGGCCATGGCTCAGACAAGGACATTCATGTTGCCGGTTCTTGTTATTGTTATCGGCTTGGAGCCCCTCATGATCTTGTTCATCCTGTGCGTTGCCAAGATTCCCGATCGAAAGGACATCATCAACCCCCGATATCCCGAAGCACTTAACATGAGCGAGGCCCTCCGGGATGGTGATCTTGCCCCCGGCACTGGTGAAAAGACGGATCTAGAGGCAGGACATACGCAGCCAACTTCTTCCTCTCTTCCCAATCGCACCGCGCTCGTCCTTCCATGCCACAATTCAGATCGCGATGCCCTCAAGCGGGTGCTCGAGTCAGCTTACCCGCACTTCCGCCCCCGAGATATTTTCATCGTGGACAACGGCCGGTCAAGACGTCCAGCTGATCCCACTTTCCGAGACTGGGTCAAGGAACAGCATCCCGAGATAGTTTACATTTGGTCTCCCATCGGATCGAAGAATGCAGCCCAGCTCGTCGGATCCCTTGCTGCCAAGGACTACGACTACATCCTCACAGTTGATGATGATGTCTGTATCCCCGCCAACTTTGAGGCGCCAGAGGACCTCATCACCGACGAAGTTAAAGCCGTGGCCTTCCCACTGATGGCCACGAACCCTGAAGGCAAGACATCACTCTTCCTTGTCAGTTGGCAGGACTGTGAGTACCGTATGGCTGGTGTTACCAAGATGGCCGAGGACCGTATCTGCGGTGTTACCTTCCCTCATGGCGCCGGTTGGTTCGTCGAGCGGGAAGCCTATATTACCATGCTCGGCCACTACCATCCCATGGATTTCATTGCTGAAGACGTCAACTCCGGTCTTTCATTCATGAGGATGGGCAAACACATTGCCATGGATGGCCGTATCGTCCTGAAGACCGAGGTGCCAACCACGATTCTTGGCCCGGGACTCAACTGGTGGAAGCAGCGATACAAGTCTTGGGAGATGGGCCGACACGGCCTCAGCCTCAAGTTCATGATTCGAATCTTGTTCTCGCTCAATGGCCAGCGCACTATCCAGGGCATCCTGTTCCAAAAATTTCTCTTCACCTACAACATTCTCTCTAATATCATTGACTTTGTTCGCGTCCCCATCTTCGTTACCATGGGCACCAACGGTATGTTTTGGATGCAAGCAGGTCTACTTTCGCTCTTTTCCATCATCCCCATCCTAGTCTACAGCTACATCAAGTGCCGTCGCCGGCCGGATATGCGCTGTAGGTTCTGGGGAAGTGTCACATTTCCTATCTACAAGCAACTTTATTCTTTGGTTTCCATTTTTGGCGCCATCCGGTGTGTTCTGTATTATATCGGCGGACATAGACTTCCCAAGACGATCCAGCAGATGGTCAAGGACAACGACGACCGATGCATCTGGCTTGACCCTCGCTTCGAATCCAACCCCGGTTTTCTCGGAGATTCGAATGAGCCTGATGTCAACCTCAGTGCCAGTCGGGTTGATCTCTCGTTGTGAGCGATTCTTGGGACTGTATTATTTTCTGATTCATTGTGTTATTGCAAGGTGCTTCAGGGTGTTTCTTGTTCTCATTTCATTTTTTTATTTTTCATTTTTTTTATCTCACTTTTCACCCGAAGTTTCTTCATGTTCGAGGACTGTTCTGGCATGATATTATATTGGACACATGGTGGAAAGAAAAATTTAGAAGGACGGATATAATTCTTGCTACGGATCTAAATTTAATCGTAATTGGCGTTGGCATTACCTGTCTTAGTGATCTTATCAGTTCTTCCTTGACATCTTTTCAAAGTTTGCTGCCACTGCTTCCATAAATGATACATCTATTTATATATGGAGGTATTCACCAAAGGGGAGTAAATACTTTGACTCATACAAACGTATACGGATCGAAATCCGTCGCGAAAGAGGAAAGTATTTCCCAATCTGGAATCTCATTTCCGACGTGTGCAACCGAGGATACCCGACTTACTACGAAGTTTTGTGGAGGAGGAGACGGACGAGGATAGTCTATTGGATATCACCACGATAGTGTCAATCATTGTATCAAAATTCGATGCTATGTAAAGTCCAGGGAATTTCTATAACACGATCGATGATGGGCGTTTCTCTTTGGAAGTTGGATGACTGAGCCTTGCCTAGCCAAGAACTTCCGACTGCCAGGATGTATTTCTTTCTCGCCGCCCAGGAAAACTGAGTGCGCTTTCGTAGGTTCTGGTAGGCATTGTATTTTCACTGGCGTATCTGGCGTTTTCTTTCTTTTTCTTTTCTCTCTCTTTTTCGGCCTGTCTCGGACAGCCATGGCAGCCGGACCTTCTCGGGGGCTCCTCGCTCCGAAGCAAGACGTCATGTTCTAGCGCGGAAAGACCGCCGACGACCCTCTAACACAAATCAGCGTGAATGGTCCGTGGGTTCGGATCCGAAGGTACACGGGATTTCGGCCAATATTCCCAAGAACTGCTACGTGGACCTAGCTTCTTATGTCTCGAGACACGGTACGCGAGAGCGTGACAAAGGGGCCTCTATTAAGTGGCTAGAAGTGTGATCTAGGGTGGCTCTAGACAGAGTACTGTGATCTCTTTCTTTGTTTATTTTCATTCTCTTTTCCATTTTCTTTTTGTCTCTTCTTCGGCCAGTCTTATAAACACGACCTCTAGTTTTCTTCTGGTGCCTACGAAGCCAAAAGGGTGTTTCCGTTCTTGCCGACATGGAAGCCTATTCTCACAACCCCTAATATTCAAATCGCCATGCTGGGGCCGACGGGCAACAAGGAGCGAGTCGGCATTAGTATCACATGGATCGGCTATCCATTTCCACTTAGAACAGTATTGGCTTGAGCCAGTCATGAAAGGGTATTGTCCAGTAACTTCTGTGAGTTTAACAAATTATCCTTGTAAACTCGGTCGGATGTGCCTCGCCTGCATACTTGATGTATGTTCGAGAGGCTTCGACAACTGCCGTACGCGATCTAATCATAAGTAATTCCACCCGAGACTTTGATCCTTGCAGTTCCCCCCCTCGGCAGTTTCAAGCAAAATTCTCTATCTCTACCATCTGCTCAACCCAAGCTCAGTGGTAACCCTGACCGAGATGTCGGCTTTCGGCCACTCCAACTTCCCCGCTCCCGTTCTCGCTCCCGTTGGAGTACTTCTTCGTCAATTCCATCGGATAGTTAAGGTTGGTAATGCTTCCCCCGGGTACGTTGATACCACCACCGCTTGTCGTATTTATGTTCCCCTGTCCGAGATGGACAATTTGGATTCCATCACCGCTGTTGATAAACGTCGAACTCTCTGATGATTGTTCCAGAAACAAGGATGGCTGAAGTATCCTCACTTCTTCTTGCGCATCCCAGAGCTTTTTGATATCTTCATCGCCTAGCGGAAACCTCTTCGCTATGTTCAACACGTTGTCAAGCAACTTGTCCATGATCCCCTCGATTGGCTCTCGACTGGCGGTAAGGGAAACTGCTTTGCGGTATCGCTCGATAGGAACCATGGCATTGCCGTCCTCGCGCAATGCGCCTGAGTATATTTTGCGGAGATCTTTCGCCTGGGACGTCACAGCCTCAGCCCAGGCTTTGGCCCTGAAACAGAAGCGTTGGTTGGGGTGGGCTTCGAAAACTGTCTCGACTGCCATTGATCGAAGGCAGTCAGAGATTGGACCAAGCAATTTTTGCACAACGCGGAATGCCTCGGGTAAGTCACTGTTCTCGCGGAGAGAACTAGCCGCGCGAACGGTATCGTCGACATTGAAAGCGGCATCTTCAACCGCATCGAAAGCTTCAGTGGCCGCCGAGTTTCGCATCGCAAAGCTGGAGAATAGGAGATGTGACTGAATGATAGCAGCATGATTCAGGGAATACGATCAGACATCCAGTGGGCTTTCGAGTAGAAATACAATAGGGCAACGCTGGCTCTCGGTAAGTATATGTGCGCATTTGCCGAGTCTTCTCATCGCTTTAACCATCACGGGCGAAGCTGCCGACACGTATGTTGACTGGCATTACACTCATTGGTTCTCCTTCTCCACAACTATCACACTATTGCCCCTTCGCCACCCTGGTGGTGGCTGAGCATACCCCGGCCGACAAAAAAATATGCAGGGATGCCCGATTGTGAAAGTTGATCCTGGCAATGTCGATGAGGCGAGGTTGGCTCCAGATCTCATACTTTTTATAATACAGGATCGGGAACCCAGAATGTACATTTGGGAACCGGCGATCTTTGCATCAACACTAGTATAGGCCTGCATGTTAGCGGTGATATTGGGACACTCAATCTTAGCGTCCCGTTTCATCGAGTGTTCACAGAAGGCCGTGCCACTTCATGTATCTCTCTCCGATTTTATTCGGGTACGAGTATTAGCTAGTACAAGGTAGCTTGCAATCTGCCGTGGGCAGCGCGACGAAGAACCATCCTAATATCCAGGAACGCTAAGCTATCCAGTGTATAGTCCCAGGCTGCCATAGCTATCTTGCAAATCGATGTCAGGTCCCCCTCGCAGGATCTCCCTCACAACGTCCTCGCAATTGGATTGCACCGCAACCTTGAAGGGCGTTCGCCCATCATTGCTCTGGATGTTGACTTTCGCTCCGCTTCCCTTCAGAATCCTCACCAAGGAAGCGGCCCTGCTGGATGCTGCAAAGTGAAGAGCTGCCTACCCTCTGACACGCCGTATATCCGGGTTCGCCGGTTTTCCGCTTCTACTCCAACTGCTATCGGCGTCAAGACCTAGCAAAGCCCTCACCACCGCCTCGTCCCGTTTTCTAGTAGCGAGCATGAGTGGAGTCTAACCGTCGTGGGCCTTCGCATCGAGAGCGGCACTCCTCGATATCATGCGTTTAACAGTCGCCTCCTTGCCATTCCCCGCAGCGTGATGTAGGGCCATGTATCCTTCGTTGCTCTCTTTCTCAATAGTCGCCCCCCAGTCAAGAAGTAGACCAACAATATCGAACGTTCCCTAGTCCTGCAGACCGATGCAAGGCCGTCAGACCAGAACTGTCGGCTGCGTCGAGTAACGCGTGATGCTCGCAAAGTAGCCATGCTGTGGCCGAGTCGTCTTTCTCGATGGCCCAATCTAGACCACTCGTCAAACATTCATCACGGATGTTGGGGTCGGCGTGTTTAGTGACCAAGAGCTCCTATAGTACTGTCCTTGATTCTTTCATATCAATCCTACTAATTGCTACTGCGAGATGTTTTTAAACTTGGGTAATATTCGCAGCGGTTAGGGGACAAGTCCACAGAGATGGATCACCAAGCCACATTCTCTCTCTTGAAATCTATCTCGAGGTCACACTCTACGTTGATCAAGCAATATCGAAAATCATACTGATATTTGGTCTGATTTCCGATGTCCCAGAAATCTGGTCTACTATGCTTCGTAGAAACGTTGGCGACCGAGTGCTATATTTTAGTCCATACTGCCCCTAAGTCTTCCACCATTTATTGGTGACGATTGAAGAGCCATTTCCCGAGAACCATCCAGTTCATGTTGGATCTACTCTTGCCAACTTGCGATTTGGGAAACCGGAACTTCTGGACTTCGTAATATTACCTCCGATCTTAGCTAGCACCGCACAAGAATGCGACGCCAGGAGTGTCAATGTCACCCAGCCCGGCCATCCCCTTCTCCGCCAGCCAATATAAATATTCCCGATACGCCTGTGCACTCCCAAAGATGCCGCTATCTAACTGTACACGGAAAGGCTTACTGAACACGGTTGTTGGCTCCATGGTCTATACTAACATTTGGATACCTCGTAGCTCATCCACGGCTCAACTGCCCGCCTAGGCAATGACCGAAGCTGTGATCATTTAAAAAATGAATTCACAACACTTACTTCGTACTGACGACAATACCATAGTATAATAAGAACAGGCACCAAGCTACTCCTAGTTCCTTGTGGCCTTAGGCCGGAACTTCCCACAACTTGAAGCTCCGAGGTTGTCAAGCAACCTGACGACACAATGAAGATCACTCATGTCCTTGCGGTGTTGGCTGCAGCCAGCCCAGGTGCTTTCGCAGCTACGGATGGCTCCTTTGGCATCCTCGCCATGGACATCGCGGGCTTACCCGCCATCTTCAATAGTAACGACGTTCCTGGAGATAAAGCTACGAACGCGCGCCCGATCGGTTCTAAATTTGCGCAATACGCCTACGATATTATTCATGTCCATGAAGTATAAAGCACTAGTTCCTTCACATAAATCGGGCGGATTCTAACGCGCATTGGTCACTTCCAGGACTTTAACTATCATCCTTACATTTATGAGACGGGCAACCATCCCTATCGCACCTCAACCTCTGGCGGCGCAGCCATTGGTTCCGGTCTCAACACTCTTTCGAACTTCGACTGGATCAATTTCTCCCGGGTAAAGTGGAATGATTGTTCCAACGCCTCTGGTGCTGATTGCCTCACACGCAAAGGCTTTACCTTCATGAGAATGTCGATCGGTGACGGCGTTTGGATGGACGTTTACAATCTCCACGCAGATGCCGAACGGAGACGGCGGACCTTGCCGCGCGGAACAGTAATTTGAATCAATTGGCATCGTACATCGATTCTTGGAGCATTGGAAACGCTGTACTTGTCTTTGGAGACGCCAACAGTCGATACACGCGCACATCCGACCAAATCTCAATTTTCAGTACCGAGAACGACATGGCAGACCCTTGGGTTCAGTTGGTTCGTGGAGGCGTCACGCCAACGCAGAAAACTATTTGCGAAAACCCGAGCACCATGGATCATTGTGAGACGGTAGACAAAGTGTTTTACCGTGGTAGTTCGATTGTCACCCTCTCGGCGACCTCCTTCAATTACAACAGTGCCAAATTCCTCCAGGAAGATGGGAATCTTCTTTCTGACCATAACCCCATCCACGTCCAGTTCAACTGTTCCCTTTCGACCCAGTTTCGCCAGTCAAACTATTGGGGCGGCACTCATGGAACCTGGTTCACCGACTTACCCACGCTAAGCGGCAAGACAGGCTCGATCAAGACTTCGGTCATTACCTTCCGCGGAGCCTCACGTCTTGATTCAGTCGGCCTCACCCTGGCTGATGGCACCAGTTTTGTGCACAGTGGAGTTGGAGGAGGGGAGACAAGTTTGAAGCTCGGCCAGAATGAATACTGGACCGGCGCGGTACTCTGTCAAGGACAGAAGGATGGGCATACGCGCAACTTCTACATTGAAGCTACTACGAGCGCAGGCAACAAGGTTTTAGCCGGAAGCCTTACGCCTGATTGTAGCACGTTCCAGGCTCCCGCCGGATGGCAGGTTGTTGGGTACATGGGCCAAGCTGGTGACGAGATTGATCAACTAGCCTTTATTTATGCGCCACAGTAATATAGGCGATGTCTGATGGATTATTGGAATGAGGATGCAATAGAGAAGATACCTCCTCATTATCCAAAATGATCTGTGATCTCTCAGTACATCAGTTAGGTGAGAATGTCCTAGCTCTGCGGTTAGTTGTCACCCCGCTCTATATCTCACCTAGCATGCCCGGCTCTTAGTTACATCGGGGAGGAGGGAAGAGTCCAAAGGTATTGTCCTGGGTTTCTTCATATCAATCCCTCCTAGCTGTTATTGCGAGATGTTTTTGAAGCTGGACAATATGTGGTACGTAACCTGCACTGTCCTAAACATAAACCCATAAATAAACATTAGACCAAAAGACCAATGCGTCTGGTCAGAGAGGCCGAAACTGGCTGTGAATTAAGGTTGGAAGATACCAACGAGATGAATGCCCAAGTTAGCATCACAGTCACATCAGAGGAAGACGACGCCATGCGGCATACACTGAATTTGTTGTCAACCTCACATGGAACAGGCATCGTTAAATGCAGATGTCATTTAGTACAGACGCGCCCTAAAAAAAAAAGCTGTCTGGCCCCTGCCATGAGTGTCGTCGCTTACTCTCAAGGTTCGCTTCATAGTTCGGTCTAGAACTCTAGATCTCTAAACTTACCTGTGAGTATGTTCCTTCTAGACGAAGAGAGTAATCCCCATCAAGAAGCCGTGAACCTCCGATGACACTGACAATGACATGTTGTATTACTAAATAACGAGGAAGGAAAGATGACCAACGAAGGGCGGAGTTCCCGGCGCGCCTGCTTGGCGTGCTGTATTCTTTCTTCATTCAAGCCCCAGCAATACTCGTGAACAACAAAACAAAACAGTCCAAGCGTCTCAATGTGAAGGAATGGGCCCGGGAGAAGCTGGGGAGTGGGTGATGCAAACAAAAATGGTGAAAAGGGGGAAATGAACTCTGATAGTGGTGATGTTGGATCTCGGTCTCCCGTGCTGCATTTAGCATTCACCAAGTTTAGGAGGATTCCACGGCGAAGGACCTCATTTTGATGCTTCCACCTCGCAAATGTGAATTCGTAGTTTGTATCCCTCTTAACTCCAATGCGATATCGCACTAATCCACGCTACTATTCCCAAAATAGGACATCGGCTTGCGTTTTGCAGACTTGGTGGTCCTGCAACCAGGGTCAGGGGTGCGTTTTCTGTGTCTCCCATCAATATGATCCATCAAGGTCCAGGTATGGAAATGCTATGCGAAGAGTAAGCGTCACCGCCATCCTTGGAGTACGATGTAGGAATCGCCCAGGGTCGAAGACTGCCCGTTGGAAGTCAGAAACACGGAACCCGCATTCGGATTGAGCTCTTGTTGCCGCAGACATGGAGAAGATCCTTAAACCCACTGTGCTTTGCTGCTTCTTGAACTCTTGGAACTCGCCCCCTGCCCATTGCTGGGAGCACCCTGCAGTTGATGGTTCCATTAATTTTCAGAGCCCCTCTTCTGCCCTGTCACCTCGCATGCTTCCGTGCCACCCTATGCTTGCATCTTAATTGCATCTCGGCTTGCCAATCACAGTCGGACTTACATGACGCCTGCAATGAAAGTTGGAGTGGTGATCATCCGGCCCCATTACTTTTGTAATTCTGCAGGATATCCCCCACTTTCTACCTTCTTGGCTGCAGTTGAAAGGCAGTTCTGGCAGTCCTTACCATCCGGATTACCTTTGACAGAAAAGGACCACTTCCATTCTCGACTCTGGTGGCATACTTCGTAGCGCATTTGCCTTGAGTGGTACCGCTCCCACCCCGGATTGATTAAAATTCCTTGGTCCTGGTCAACTGAGAACACGACGCTGCCGAAAGCCCAGTGAAATGATGCTGCACGAACCCCTCCCCAACCTTTCTGTTTCCATTCGATCCTAGGTTCTTTCTCTGATTCCGGACAATGCCAGCGCAAGCCCTCACTTTTACGGTGAACAAGGGTGTATTCGTCACCCTACACTCTACAATTATTACCCCGACTTTCTGCGTAGCTACATAGAATCGAACCAGGCAGCTGCCGTGGAGCAAAGCTTGCATATCCGGGACGGGCCACGAAATAAGCGATGTGGGGATTCACTTAGTGTAGATGTGGAGCGACCCTTGGAGATGCCCATTGCTGCACTCTTTCGTTCCGCCGGGAAGGGAAAAAAAGAAAAAAAAAAAAAAAAAAACATTTAATACCCGGTGAGGGGGAGATTTAGATTCCCAAATCCGGGTGTTGTGTGTTGCTCATGTTCCTGAGCGGTAAACTACTCTTTTGAAACAATGACGTTGCCAGTCGCATTACTCATTTCTCTTGCTACTTCGGCGGCTTGCCTGTCGCATGTCGCTGTGAAGCGCCAGATTTCGGAGCTTGATGAGAGGTACGACTTTGTCATAGCCGGTGGGGGAACTGCCGGTTTGACCATCGCCGATCGCCTAACCGAGGCCTTTCCAGAAAGTCAGTCCTGCATTCTTCTTTTGATAGAGGATGGCAAGAAACTAATTCCCATATTTTGGTTTTCCTCAAGAGACCGTCCTCGTCGTTGAATATGGCGAGATTGAGTACGCGCCAGGGACATTTGATCCCCCTCTGCTTGTCTGGGGCGGCTCGGGTGCCTCGGCTTCAAGGTGGCTCTTCGAATCCCTGCCTAACCCAGATGTGTTGAACAAGACGGCGGTGGTTCTGGCCGGGCAGGTCGTTGGTGGCAGTAGTGCCGTGAACGGGATGTTCTTCGATCGACCGTCTCGCTGGGATTTTGAGGCGTGGGACCAGATTCTCAGCCGCGAATGCAATAGCAACGATGAGAAGTGGGATTGGAATGGTATCTTTCCATTTTTCAAAAAGGTAAGAGAAAAGATAGCAGTCGTGATTTAGTGCGACTGTTCCGAATGAGGAGGGGGACGTAGAATACAGCCACAGTGGGAAAAAGGATCGGGCAAGATCGAGATTCGAGAAACAAGAACCACAGAACTAACTGATCATAAAGAGCGTCACTTTCACTGAGCCATCCGCGGCCGTCGTCTCAGAGCACGGCTACACCTGGGACCTATCTGTGTACCCTGGCATCACGCCTATCTACTCTAGCTTCCCTCCCTTCCTTTGGGGTGACCATAATGTGGCAAGGGATACATGGATTGACATGGGTATTCCTGTCCTCCAGGAGTGTGCGGGCGGCGACAAGAATGGCCTCTGCTGGATCCCAATCTCGGAGCATCCCGTCACCGCGAGGCGATCCCACGCTGGTCTTGGACACTACGCCGCCGTCAACGAAACGAGGGGCAATTATCACCTCCTCGTCAAGCATCAGGTGACGAGGGTGCTGTATCCTGATGGGCTCGAGAGCGGTCCACCAATTGTTGAAGTTAGGGACCGAAGCGACGATAGTCTCTTCAATGTGACAGCTGAGGCCGAGGTAATTCTTTCGGCTGGTACTTTCCATACGCCGACTATCCTGCAGCGAAGCGGCATCGGCCCAGCATCGTTCCTAGCGAATGCGGGCATTCCTCTCGTTCTTGACCTTCCAGGAGTTGGCTCAAACTTCCACGACCATTCCGGCCCTGGCTTCACGTGGAACTGTAGGTTCTCCGCAATCTCTCGGCATGGAGAGAAAATCTCTGTATGCAATCTGGAATTTGAAGGGACCGGCTGACGGAATGACTGTGATCAATAGACACCACCCCGGGAAACTGGTCGCCGTTACCTTCCGATATGCTTAACCCTACCTTTGCAGCTGATGCCACTGCCGGCTTCGATGAGACTCCAGCACGGGGACCATACACACTGGCAATGGCTAATAGCGCCCTCTTCCTCTCGCTCGCCAACGTTACCGAAGACTACCTGACAATCGTCAACAAGATCCGCGACATGGTAGACGAGGACTCGGCCGCGTCGTACCTCCCAGCCGAGTACAGCTCCCATCCCGAGATGATCGCCGGGTACAACCATCAGCTCTCTGTTCTTGCCGATTTTTACGAGAATCCCGAAGCGCCGAGTCTCGAATGTCCGTTCGCCACGGGCAACTCCATGCGCGCCGTCATGCTGCACGGTCTCAGCCGCGGGACCGTGCGTCTTGATCTCGCGAACCCTCTCGATCAACCTATTGTGGATTACCGCTCTGGATCCAACCCCGTCGACTTTGATCTGCACCTCGCCCATCTCAAGTACCTGCGCGGCATGTTCGATACTCCTACCATGGAGGATTTCGGTGCAGTGCTCGTGACACCAGGAGATGACGTCGTAAGCGACGAGGATCTTGTCCAGTACATTAAAGAGAACATGGTGTTTTCGTTCATGCACCCTTGCTGCACTTCGGCCATGATGCCCAAGACAAAGGGAGGTGTCGTCGGACCAGACTTGAGGGTCCACGGCGCGGCTGGCTTGAGGATTGCGGACATTAGCGTCTTACCGCTAACACCAAGCTCGCACACCAGCGCCGAGGCTTATGCCATTGGAGAGAAGGTGAGTATATTGGGCCAGGTTCCAAGGAAGAGGAAAACCACATCAGTTTCGAGCTAACAGAGATTACTAGGCCGCCGACATCATAATTAATCATTGGACTTGACCCGATTGCAGCGGTCTGAATGAAGCAAGCGCCATTGAACTTCCTTTTTTTGTTCTTTTTTAAGACCTCGCTTTCAGATAGGCTTAGTTGCGGTAATCTTATTTATTGTTTGGCTTTTTCCTTTTACTTTTCTTGTGGTAGTGAAGAGAGTTGGATGCAAGGTCAACGAAGCTAGAGTGGCTACGCCATGCTGCCGGTCCATTGGCCAACCTGCGATAACCGACACCTCAGTCCAAGCTGTTAATTGTTGATATTTACTTCGTATTATTGACAGCAAAAGAGCATCGAAAGTCCGTGTCAATCACGTGTCAGGGATACCTTACTTAGTTGCGTGTTTGTGATAACTCAATCAATCACGTGAGGGGACGTTTGCTGCCCTGATATAGATCCCGTGACCTTCATTCTTTGAGTTGACAATGTTGGGAATTACTGTTTTGAAAACGGCCCGTTTTGGCCATGTCTGATCTGAAATACAGGTGTAATTGGTTGATCCTGCAGATAAGAGACTGAAGTGGATGGCAACGGGTGGCTCCATCATCAGTCCACGTTTCTGGTGCTTTCTGGGACTCCCACCCTGAGCTAATGTACTCCTTAGGCGGGATTCTTCTTCCTGTCCTTGAAGACTACGCGCACGCCATTGTAGTCCTAGACTCCTAGAAAGAGCCACACCTATGCGCATGAATAGGAGGTTAAAATGAAGTGGAAATATTGATTCATTAGATGCTATTAAAGAACTCACTGGCGACAGATCGTGACGAGCAAGACGATGCTACTGGAGCGAGGCCAATAGAACGCCAGAAGTGTAAGTAGGCTAAGGCTAGCTAGGCCCTAAATAACAAGAAAGCAAACTACTTGTCAAGTCATCTAATAACACTCTCATCTAAGCGTATGCAGCTCATTTGATGATAATGCTGGCTGGAGTGCATCATCGATGGATTGATTGATCTGGAATATGGAATCTGGAACTTGCAACCTGGAACTCGAAATCACAGGGCAGACGATCGAATACTCTTTTGAGGCAGGTTTTACCCCGCTCGATCCTTCAATGTCAATGATTTGATTCCTTGCCCACAATGCACGTCTGCCTAAATATTTAGGTCGGAGTATATGAATCGATCATTTGATGGAATTGTCAGACGGAGCACTGGAACACATGCAGACGAAGAACCTGCCTGGAGTAAACACAAAGGAGCTTAGCCTTCGCTAGGCGAGAATATTTCACGGTCCGTCTGCTAATTTTGAGAGGGCCTACTGGCACTACTCTGAACTTTCCATATGCCTTCTTTTTCTTTTCTCTTCTCTTTATTTTTCTCTCCCCTACCTGGTTGGCTTGCCTAGGAATAAATAGTTGGCTCCAAGTGGAACACGCTGATCGGGGAGGCTCATCCTCGCTCCTTCAGAATCCTCTGTCAACCATGGTCGTGACCGAACCCGAACAACGCAGTGCCCATCAGACATGACTCGTCGGAAATTCAACGCGGACTTGGCGGTTGCTGTTCACCAGCCTGTCAAACACGTCTCGAACATCAGAAAAGGGGATGACGATGGACAAGTCGATTTCACATACACCAACGATGCTCTTGCTGCACCGCTGCCCATCCGAATGATCGTCCTAGATATTGATGGATACCCAGACTCCCCCGGTTTCCTCGCCTACACCGATTCCGAAGATGTCCCCCAGTCCCTTTTGGACGTCCTCAACGCTCTTTCAGACTCAACTGGAAGCAAATCTGTCCTTGACTCCCTGCGCCTTTTATCAAGGCAACTCACGACGGCGCTTCAGTCCGATACGGAGGGAGAGGAGTCGGGATCTGACGTGGTCATGACAGATATAGACGCAGACGGAGACGGAGACGGGGATTCCCTTGGGATCTCTAGTGAAGATGATGAAGATTATGACTGCAGCTTCGAAGATTACGACAACACAACATTTGGGCTCGATTCCACTACTCCTCGCCCTTCTTCTGAATTCACCACGACTATTACCACTCGACTCGTTCAGGACTTGCGCAAGGCAAAGCAAGCCGGGTTCAAAATAGGGTTGCTCACCGATCCAGACGCCGGCGGCTCTCAATGTATATTCTCTGTCTCCCTTGCCGTCAGAACACTTCGCCTTCCCAAAGAAACACTGGAGGCCTGGGAAGTTGAGCAGTCGGACTACTTGGTTCTTCTCTGCAGATTCGATGTGGGATATCCGCCTCTCGAGACATTTGTTCAGCTCCCGCCCGGCTGTGATAGGGGGATGCATTTCCGATTCGGGGCATGTGCTACGTTCAAGCCCTGCTATACCAGCGCAATCTCGGCCTTTCTCTCCAACAAATCGAACGATGCGGGCACCCTTGCAACAAACGACGCGCTGGGGGACAACCATGCCAATACTTCTTTCCGGCCATTGTACGTATCCAACTCCATCGACACGTACATGCAGCGCGAGTTTGCAACTCTCCTGAAGCTCCGTTTAGAGCACCACATTTCATGGGACGCCGCTAAAGAAAATCTCGACGAAACGAACAAGCTAGCCCACGTCCGTTCCAACAAAAAAAAGCCGAGTGGAAAGAAGAAGACGAAGAAGAAGAACCGGTTTGACTCTGATGAAACCGACGAGGCTTTAGTATTTGCATCCGCTCCATCGGTTTTGAATCAAGACTTCGTATTCGAGGATCCCAAATTGCCAGCAGCATCATCGCCGCCATCATCGAGTGAGCGCAGCCTCCCGTTAGTTGCAATGCAATTTGCGTTGCGTTGCTTCGCCAAAAGCACCCAGTATTGCATGGTTTGTCATAGGAAATCCTATGCAGACTTCACGGCCATCAAACCCTACGTCTGCGCCGAGCCGCTCTGTCTTTACCAATATCTGTCCTTGGGGCTGGGGCCTAGTATCGAGCATGAGATCATACGTCAGCCCTGCGTCGTCGACCTCCTTGTCAGTTTCTGTTACGCAGCGCTATTAGGCAATAGACTGCGTGAGTATCCTCAAGGCCTAGGCGTTAAAGTTCCGGTTCTCAGCCCTTACTGCCCCCCTAACGGCACCAATTTGGGCGGTAGTCGCTTGACCCCACAGCTGCCATCGTATGTAAACCCGAAACCGAGCTCCTCGGTGAAGCAAGGGGTTCTTCCAAACCTCGCGACCAGCGTCCCTGTACCAGTTCGAGTTCGGATGAACGAAGGCTGTCTCACGATTGCCGACGCCAAGGTGGAAATAACCCTAAAACAAGGCGACATGTTCGTCTTAATCAAGCCGATCTCGGTTCGCAAGGGCGACGTAACTGTGCCGGACGGGCTCGCGTACCACTGCCGCGCCAAAACGCACGCATTCAACGGAACCCCCACAAGAGTGGATTTTGACTATCTCATACCAAGCAACCGAGATCCGCTGGTTTACCTGCCAACAACAGCCACGACGGTGCCGAATCTTTCATCGACGTTGCCAGCGACCGAGGACGCACAAAGTCTTCCTGGAGGTGAAATCATTGCTGATATGTACCTCTACGAACACGACCTCGATGAATTACCGGAGCAACAACAGAGAAAAGCGCTTGCCATGCTTCTGGATACCGTGCCCCCAATTAGGGAACTGCGAAGAGACTTGGTGCAGGCCCCCGGTTTGACATTGTCCGGATGTCGAAGAATATCTAGGGCCGCTGCTGTTCTCCTTCGATGGGTCGTCGCGTCTAACCGGTCCCTGATTGTGCAAATCGACGACGATCCCAGTCTCACTGGAGACGAAGACGGTAGCAGTGAGAGCCGAGATGAAGATAAATTGATTGGACTGGAAAACGGATGGATTCAGTTCCGCTTCTCGCAGGGCTCTCCGGAGAAGGAACAGCGATTCCGCCAAGCAATCCAAGACAACTCGGCGGGCTCCCCTAACTCAACGATATTCGCCTGGCATGGCAGCCCTCTGGCGAACTGGCATAGCATCATTCGAACCGGTCTAAACTACGACGAGATTCTCAACGGCCGTGCACATGGGAACGGGGTTTATTTCAGCAGCCATTGGTCCGTAAGCTCTGGGTACTGTCGCTCGTACAACATCCCCAGCTCCGGGAGCTTCTGGCCCAACTCTGCCCTACGCGCATTGGCTGCCATCAGCCTCTGCGAAATAGTGAACCGACAGGACCGTTTCCTATGCACATCGAGCTGCTATGTTGTTCCGAAGGTTGACTGGATCCAATGCCGCTATCTGATTGTTCAGGTCGCAGACGGCCCGGATCGAAAGAAGGCGATTGAAGGCCTAACTGAGAAGATTCCTGGAATATCCTATGTCTCGCAGCCCCTGGACAGTCGGGTTCATGGTCCCAACGAAATCGACATTGAGATCCCTTCGTCAGCAGTCTCTCGCCAGCGCCGCCAAGATCCAAGGCCAAGTGGTTCTTCGTCTTCTCAGCCGATAGTCATCGAAGATGGCGATTCGGACGACGAAGCGGATGATCTTGACCGGCTTATACAGCATCAGGAGGCGCATCGTCAAGGCACAGAGCCCGCCAAGCAGGCTTCCGACGCGCCATCGTCATCGACCCCTGCTCCAAACTCAATAGAGACAGATTTTGTCCCCGGCACACTCGACGTCGCCTCGCTTCCGAAGCTACCAAACCCTACATGGGCCAGCGGAAACGGCCGCAAGGTCCTTGCGAGAGAGGTCGCCAAGTTGCAGAAGATACAGTCGCAAACATCCCTCGGCGAGCTAGGATGGTACATCGACTTCGAAAACATGGAAAACATGTTTCAATGGATCATCGAGCTGCACAGCTTCGATGCTTCTCTTCCTCTGGCCCAGGATATGAAGAAGCAAGGAGTCACAAGCATCGTCCTCGAAATTCGCTTCGGGAGGGAATACCCTGTTTCCCCGCCGTTTGTCCGCATAATCCGCCCACGTTTCCTACCATTTTTACAAGGAGGAGGAGGCCACGTCACGGCTGGCGGAGCGATGTGCATGGAGCTGCTCACAAACAGTGGCTGGAGCCCTGCCAACAGCATGGAGAGCGTCCTAATCCAAATCCGCATGGCCTTGTGCAATTTGGATCCGCGTCCAGCCCGACTTGCGTCATCTGGAACTTCCCAGGCTGACTACGGAATTTTTGAAGCTATCGAGGCGTATCGGCGTGCAGCTTCGGCGCACGGCTGGATGATCCCGCCGGACCTGGACGAGACCGCCAAAGGGGGATAGACCCCTCGATCAAAGACCTAGAATTACATTGATTGTGAAATTAAACAATAGACAACGTTTTCCCATTACGTGCGGAGGCTTTATGGCACGAGTTTTCCCAATGAGCATATGAGTATGTGATTGACAGTTTGGTGGATTCGTGGATAGCAACTTGGGACAAACGATTCATTAATTAATACCGAGGTACATGCAACTAATAGTTAGCGGACTTCCTGAAACCAAAAGACCCAGTTCAAACCAAGAAACCTGGCGCAATCCTCATCATGGGGAGAGGAATTCTCTCCTTTCCAACGAAATCCACTTCGAAATACTCCTCTCACTGGGCATTTCAACGGCAGCCATTATTGACTCTAGGCCCTTGTCGTTGAGTTCGTTATTTCGAGGGACTGGTGTGTCCTCCTCAGTACAGGAGACCTCCGTCTGACCAGCTAAGACCAGACCAGGCCAGGCCTGATGGTGGCCTGCCAATACCAGCCTTTCAAGGGTCCCAGGCCAGGGTCCCCCATTGCGAAGCATGGGACAAATTGGAACGTGCACTTCTAACAGCAGACCCTGTTTTCTAGGCATCACACCGAGGTACCGTCGGTGTGGTGCGGAGATGTCACTCTATCTGTATCGGGCAATGCTGCAACCCGAAAAGGGAAGAAGACTGGCGCGGCTGGTGACGCCGCCGCCACCTCCTGACGAGGGTCTGCCCAGATCCCTTGATCAACAAAGTTTGTTTTTAAGATTACATTGCCTCGTAATGATGTCGTACAGGGAAAGACACCCAGAGGATTGTCAAGACGGTAATAGCATGGCGGCCACTCCAGTTTCGTTTACTTGCCAGGGAAACTCACGTTGTCAGACGTCCAGAGGTCGCGCCGCTCCAGGTGGCACCTAAGCAAACAACCATCAATATTGAATATCTCTACTTGTAAATATCCAGAACGAAGATTATGCGCTGTCTAATGCCGTCTCCCGTCCTCTTTCTTGCGTTAACGACATAGTTCTTAATTCAAGAAAAAAAAAATGAACCATCCACGGCCTGGATGATCACCAAGTCCTTGCTGGTTGGCCAATGGACAGCTCCCATGTCAAACATCTGGCTGCCAAAAGCTTCACCAAGGTCGGCAGGGATCAGCATCTACGCGGGCGGGGAGAGGAGCCCCTGTCTCCGCGGGGCGCGACTGGTGGACAGCAAGGTGTCTCCTCTAACCTGGATGAGGCCAGGCCAAGCCGTGGTAATTAATGCAAACCCACAGTTGACCGGTCGATCGGTGTGGCTTGGACGGCTTGGGTTAAGAGGAGCGCTTTGGTCATCTCCCAAGATCTGCATCCAAGACCAGAAGACGGCTCAAACTTTATTTACGCCCTGGGAATTATCCTCTTCCCGTCCGTCTCCCACAGTTCCACTCGACCAGTGACCAAATCCCCGCAGAAATCTCGATCCAAGAGCAACTATTAATATTACCTGTGCACCCTCTCTGTCCTCCTCCTTTCTCGGCCCTGGGACTGCTTCTTGTTTTCGATCCACCATGATCGGTCCCGACAAGCCCGGTTTCCGAACAGTTTGAGGATTTGACGGGAGTGAAAGATGATGACGACCTCACCATCTCGTTTTTGAATCTACGAAGCTTCGATCTGTCATGGAGAGTGAGGAGGTGCTGCCAAATGACAACAAAGGCCCGATGCTCCTGGGGACCGTCTGGTCCCTATGGGCTCTGACGACAGTCATCTACATTATCCGTCTCTGCGCCCGACCATCGAGAAAATTCGACTTTACTCCCGCAGAGTATACGATAACGGCCGCACTGGTGAGCCTTCCTGGCAAATGAAATTCCTATCCGGCTTGGGAATCCTTTCTCCATTCATCAAGACACACATTCTAACATTCAGTCAATGTTGTGTAGATAGCGAAAACGATTTCGGTCGCATTCATGACGGCGGCGATATCCCGAGGGTTTGGAAGACACAATATCTACATCAGTGAAGATAACCGGGGCCTCATCAGGCGATATACCGTCGGCGTGTTCATGTCGGGCGTGCCAGCGTCCTGCTTGGCGAGGGTGTCGATTGCGTGTCTGCTCCTACGACTTACGACGAGCCGGATGTGGAGATGGGCCCTCAAAGCGACCATTATACTGCAAGTTCTCGTTGTCCTTACCTACGAGCTCTCGCAATTTATCCAGTGCAACTCGGTCATTACTGGCATATCGCCCAACGACCGCAAGTGCCTTCCCAAGAGCCACGTTTGGGGTTTCACCTTCATGTCCTTTGGTAGGCCCGCTTTTCTGTTCAATTCTAATCTATATCTACGTGGAGTGAGACAAAGGACCTCAACTAAATATACTCAACCAACGACTTTAGCTTCTGCCATGATTAGCGACTTCGTATGCGCGACTATTCCTTTCTTCCTCCTCCGCCACCTCACCCGATCCGTCGTCGAAAAAGCGCTCATCTACACTCTCATGGCCTCATCCCTAATCGCTACCGTCATTGGCATCCCCAAGCTTTATCATGTCCTCACATACAACTACGGAGGCCCAGACGGACTGTATGATCTTCTGCCCGAATTCTTCTGGTGTCGCATGGAGGAGGCGGCCATCATCATGGCCGCATGCGCGCCCCTGCTCAAGTGTCCCGTCGAGAGGGTTCTGAGGCGGATGGGCTTGCCGACGTTTAAGATACAGACGAGGGGCTTGAAGTCTATAAGATCGCTGTCGGGCCCGGGGCAAGGGAGCAACAGTAGTAGCTCAGGCCCGGATTCGGCGGATTCCGCCTGTTGGAGTGGATCGGTGAAGGCTACGTCGGACGTTTCGTTGACGATGGCCGATGCAAGTCAAAAAGCCAACAACAACAAAGCGCCGCTTTAGGAATACTTCGAGGGAGCTGTAACTATATCGTATGCATTGTATTCTATTGGCGACGGAAACGGATTGGCACATGGGAACTAGGAAGGACTGGACTGGGACAAGGCAGTCCCAAGACTAGGGACATTAGGCATCTTGTCATTACTTGGGCGTTTTCTTATTCGAGCGATCTGTAAACCTAGGGCTCATTGTATGCAGCTCGATCGTTTCCATGCCTCGGGAGCAAGATGCTGAAGGGCTGCCTTCATCTAATGCAGTGTTTGGGCAGAGGCTCTACTGTTCTCCTTCAAACCGGAAGTGAATCTCTCGGATCTTGCCTGATTTCTGTCCGGGTCAAGGTCCATGATTTGTTGCATAAATGTACATTATCCTGAGCAGAGCGGCAAGTGTTGTCCTCCCCCGCCAATGTATTGACTTGATTATCTCAGATGCAATGTGGCTTCCTACAGAGCATAAGGTAGCCTTGCCTGTGTCATACCTAGATCCCAGTTATGTTAAGAGTCAAAATGATGTCCACTCCGTCACTGCGTTAACTTCCTACCTCGGCAGCTCTTCCTTTCTATCTTTACGTCTAATGGGACCACGATGGTGTTCATGGATGGCCTCGGACTCTTAAAACGAGACCATGTCCAGTCTACAGCTCTGCCTACCTACACGTTAACCGACAGCAATGTGAAAAACAGGCGGCTTTCAATAGCTTCCGAGCAACTCCAGGGTACACAAGCATTACGAGGGTGAATACCCACAGATCAGACAACGAGCTACTTCGTACTCAGATTTTTTTTAGTGATTGAGTTCCATCTCGGACTGTATATGGCCAAGCAACAAAATATATTTCAAAATGCTAAGTTGAAAAATTGCAACACGTTTGCTAGGAGGATATTGAACTAGGCACTTCCAACCCTCGCCCGTTATGTTCCACCTGAATTAACTCAATTATATTATGTCCTAACTCTTCCTAACCGGGCACCCGTATCTGTTCACAGAAGCACGAGACCGGCAATTCCCATCTGTTTTCGAATTTCCGAATGACATTGCAGAGGCTATCAACAAGCGCCTGTGCTACCTCGGCTGAGGTGAAGTGTGAGTTGGTCTGAAGCTTGATGCGTAAATGACCGCCTTCTGGATAAGAGATCAAGCCCAGACCGGCGTTCGCTACGTGATAGTTGTCAAAGAACTGCATTCTGTAGGTTTTCCCGCCGAAGTCGAATTCGGGATGTTCGTCAATATTGGCATGATGCAGCACGCAGTCAAAGTCCGAGTCCGCCGGCCAGTCAGTGCAATGCTCCAGGATGTCGTCGAATCCGAGGGAATCGGCTTCCCCTATTTCGGTAAACTGCTTTTGTAGCGATTCTAGTAACTCGATCAGAGTCACAGGTGGCGAGAGCTTAGCCCGTACTGGGATGATTGTGAGGCATGGCCCAACCACGGTATCGATTCCCGGCATCGAGGAGTTCCGCCCGACTACTACGTGCCCGTAGGCAAGATCCTGCAGACCCGTGACTTGGGAAAGAATCAAGGCCCATGCTGCATTGACTAAAATGGCCGGCGTAGTTGAACCGGGGAGACGGGGCAAGACAACCTCGGCGTCGACTGCAATTGACTGAAGTCCCAACACCCCCTCAGCAGCAACAGCTTGGAGCCCCGACGCTGGCCCAGCTGCGATAAGCTTAGAACGTTCTGATACTAGGCTATCAGAATAACGAGACAGCTTGTTCCGTATACTGGCCAGGGATGAACCGTCTAGAGCATTTTTCCAGTACGCGATAGACTCCGATCGTTGATTGCGCGTGTACGAAAGAAAATTTGAAAACTCGGTTTGGATTTGCATTGGTCTACCCATGTACTCGTCGAGAAGCGATTGCAGTATGAAGGGGAGAGAGATGCCATCATACTGAGCATGTGACAACCGAACAAGCAGTCGTGTCGCCTGTCCTCCATGATGTCTAAATAGGGCGAAAAGGGCCGGAGGCGTACTTGGAATAAGGCTTTCCCAGTCTTGACGACAAAACAAATCTGTTGCATCATCGAGGTGGTCGTCGACATCCCGTATAACAATCGGTGGCTCGAGGCGATCTGGCACCACTTGCCAGTATCTTCCGAGGAGGTTGAGGAAACTTGCGCGGAGAATCGGATGCTTTTCTAGTATCGAGGCACAAGTTGCCTGAAAGCGTGAGACGTCGAGTTTGACTCCAAGGTCGAGATACAGGTAGTGGGTGGCTCCGCAGACGGTCTCGGATTGTCGGATATACAGCTTCTGCATCGACGTCACAGGGAGTATATCGGCGACATCTGGTGATCGGATGTGCAAATCAAGGTTGTCGAGCTCTACCAGAAGGGAAAGTCTAGTGTCTGGATCCACGAGGGGAGTATTTTCATGGAGTTTGGTGGACGGCTTAGATTCCATTACATGCCGGCGAACCAGTTCTTCAAGTGTGTTGCTGCGGAAGAGATCCGCCACGGTGAGTCGCATCCCGGCTTTCCGCGCTTCGCTCACAACCTTCATGGCAGTGATGGAGTGGCCTCCGAGTCGGAAGAAGTTGTCATCTAGGCCGATGGTCGCGGGCTCTATTTGGAGGATCTCACCCCAGATCTTCTGCATCGCCTGCTCACCTTCCCCAGTCGGCTGCCGTATGGATCTAGTCTTGTTGGGCTTCGACGGGGCATTCCTCAAGAGCACCGCGCGGTCCACTTTGCCATTAGCATTAACAGGCATCTGGTCTATAATCGTTATTGTCTGAGGAATCATGTACGACGGAAGGTGGGAGTGCACGAGGGCCTCGAGCTCCTTGTCGACATTCCGATGTCCGGCGTCAACCCCCTTCCAGCTCCGGAGCGTTACAAAAGCGAGGAGTCGAGTATCGAACTGGTCACTTTCATCTGCCAGGGTAACAACGTCATCCACCAAATCATGGCTGCGAAGAATGTGCTCGATCTCGCCCAATTCAACGCGCTGACCACGGATCTTCACTTGAAAATCTATTCTTCCGAAGAACTCGAGTTGACCATCGCTTGGTCGCCACCGCACTCGGTCGCCCGTGCGATATGCCCTGACCATCACGCCCCCGATGTCCACTTCGATGAACCGATCGATATTACGTCGGGGGTCTGTGTAGCCCCTTGCGAGTCCGTCGCCTGTAACGACAAGCTCCCCGATTACGCCCAACGGGACGACGCGCATCTTCTCATCCATGACATATGCGCCTGAATTGCTGATCGATCTCCCAATTGGGACGCCATTGGGGAATATATCCCCCTCCTCGAAGCTGTAGATGGTGCTGATCACTGCGTTTTCTGCCGGGCCATAGGCGTTGAACATGCGGCCCCTGATAGCGCTCTGAACTGCCGACTGGATCTCGGGATCGAATCGTTCACCTCCAACAAGGAGAACATCCACCGTGCGAAGCATCGATGGCCGTTCTTGGATTGACTGTTTCAAAAGAGCTGGTGTAAGGAAGACCCATCGAATCTCCTCCTGTTCGAAAACAGCATGGAGGGCAGCCGGTTCAAGCACCGCGTTATCGTCGATGCAAACTAGTGTTAGGCCATTGAGAAGCGCAGTATAGATCTCCAGTGTCGCGGCGTCAAAAGCGATGTTCGATAAATGGCTGACAGTTCCGGTTAACGGAAGGTTCTTTGTGACATTGCTATTTTTCACAAGCCGAATAACGGCCCGATGCTCGACCATGACTCCCTTCGGTTCGCCAGTGGACCCTGATGTGCACACGATGTACGCAAGACTGGAGGGTGACAATGTCGTGGGTGTGGGCATCTCCAGGCTGTCTTGCGTAGCTGGAATGGGATCCGCGAGACACTCTCTGATTCGGATATAACTAGCATAGTCCAATGGAATCATAGGCGCTTGCACGTCATGTCCAAGCAAAAGCAGTCTCCGACCCGTTATAGATGAGAGAATGATACTCAACCGCTCAGGCGGGGTGTTGATGTTGAGCGGCAGATATGCGAGCCCAGCCTTAAGGATTCCCAGGAACGCGACGACGGTCTCGCATGATCGATTTGCCATTACAGCGACCACGGACTCGGCAGGCAAGAGACTCCTCTTGAGCCACGAGGAAAGCGTGTCCGAGTTTCGATCCAGCTCAGCGTAGGTTAGTGCAGCGAAAGAGTCCTTTACAGCCACTGTGTTCGGCCGAGACCAAACCTGTTCCTGGAAAATATCAACAATGGTCGAATATCTAGGATAGCTTGTTCGCTCGACCTCGATCAGTCCCAGGGCATCGAGCTGGGCCTTGCTAGTATCAGTCAACAAGGGAAGCGATGATATCGGAGATTTCGGGTCTACTAGGACCTGCGATAACAAGGCTTCGAAGACTGATACTATACCGGCCACAGACTCGGGGATGTAAAGGTCGGTTGAGAACACAACACTGACTTGCATAGATTCCACCTCCTCGAAGACGTGAAACTCGAGATCAAATCGTGAGCCTGGCGACACGTCCAATAACTGCGACTCTAGACCCTCTAGGGTAAACTCGGCGTACGTCTCCCTAGAATGTAGGGCGAAAATTGTCTGAACAATCGGGTGCCGTGATAAATCTCTGTCTCGTCGAAGCTGAGAGACTATTCTCTCAAATGGCACATCTTGATTGTCAAAGGATGCTGTTACCGTCTTCTGGACATGCCGCACCAACTCCTCAAACGACTCATCTCCAATCTTAATCCGAAGACACTGAATATTGACAAAGAATCCAATAATGTCTCTTAGCTCCCAGCGGTCTCGATTCGCATTTGCAGTGCCTAGCGTAGCATCTTCAATTCCAGTCTGGCGGTAGTGCGTCGCGCGGAACACGGCGAGGAGGACTATGAAAGGGGTCACTTCGTGTTGCTTGCAAAACTTTTGCAAACTCTGGAACACTGGACCATCGATCGTGAAACCATGATGTCCAGCTTCCCCGGAAAGCGTGGCTGGTCGCGGCTTGTCATAAAGGAACTCTAAAGGCCGGCTCGTCTGTAGTTGATCGACCCAATAATCCAGTTGGCGCTGGTATTCATCTTCCTGAACGCTCTCCTTTTGCCAGACAGAGTAATCTCTGTATTGGATCGCAAGGGGTTCCACTTGAGAGAGCGGATCCAATCCCTTAATGGCGGCAGAGTAAAACGCGGATAGCTCTCGGCGGAGGATGTTGATAGACCAACCATCGGTGATGATGTGATGCATAACGATAGAGAGGACGTGGTCATCGTCTCCCAACCTATATACAGAGACTCTCCATCCTGGCTCTGCGGAGAGGTCGAATGGTGTGGCTTGGTCTACTTCCAACGCTCTCTGTAGCATGTGTTCATCCCCAGAGGCAAGTTCAGTCACCCGAAGATTCCGGGCAGAAAATGGCCGGACATATTGCAGATGGACGTCATCTCGGGATGCAAATGTAGTGCGGAGGGTTTCGTGGCGATTCTCTATAGCCTGAAGAGTCACCCTCAGGGCATCCAGATTCAGCGGTCCTCGGAACCGAATGGCCAAAGGTATGAGATACCAGTTAAGACCGGGGTACAGCTTGTCCATGAACCAAAGTCGGCGCTGGGCAAAGGACTGCTCTATGGGGCCGGTGTACGTTGTGCTGGGGATGACTCCGGAGGCCTCACGTGGCTGTAGCAGATCTGGGCTAGCTGCATCTCGAAGCCTGGGACGGCGGAAGAGGTCGGCCACGGTCAACTCAGCCCCGAGTTTACGGACTTCTCCAACAACCTTCATCGCAGCTATTGAGTCACCTCCAAGGCGCAAGAAGCTGTCATCTCGCCCAATGAGACTTTGCTGGATCCCTAAGATTTTGGCCCATATTGCCTGTAGCTGCTGCTCTGCTAGCGTGACTGGCTGTAGCTTTGGTCCGCGGGCGACTGTTCGGATCTTGGCCAATTCTACTGCCGTGAAGGATGAACCGAGCTCTCGCAATAGTTTGCGATTCAACTTGCCAGTAGGTGTCAAGGGAAGCTTGCCCATGTGGAAAAAGGTACTTGGAATCATAACAGAGGACAACTGCTCACTGAGCCTTTCTTCAACCTTGGGAGGGACAGAGAATGGTTCAGCTTGCAACTTCTCCACACCATCGATTGGTTCTGGGGTGTCCTTTGGTTGTATAAAGGCAGCTAATATCGGACCAGCCTCATCCCCCTGGGGCTCGATAACCTCGGCCACGACTTGCGCGGCATCTGGCATGTACTGCTGAACCCATCGCTCTACCTCTCCAAGTTCGATTCTCTGGCCTCGAAGTTTCACTTGTGCATCCTTTCGTCCAAGGAACACTAGGTATCCGTTTTCGTTGTATCGGACCAAGTCTCCTGTTTTATAAAGTCTTCCTTGACGGCCCGGCTGACCTTGCGATCCCTTTAATAGCCATTGCGGAGCTTCAATGAAGGATGCCTTTGTTTTTTCGGGGTCATTGAGATAGCCTTGGCCAACCAGCGGCCCCTCTAGGAGAAGTTCGCCAGTGCAGCCTACGGGTACAAGTCGATGATGATCGTCTGGGTCCACGATCCAAGTGGATAATCCTGAGCCCAATCCAATCAGCGTGGCCTCCTCAGGAGTGGACGGGTCGCTGTTGATAGTGCTGATGTGACATTCGGCAGGACCATATGCATTAACGACACGCGCCTTGCCCCACCAGCGGGACGAGTCTTCGGCTGTGACTGCCTCTCCTGCTAGGATTAAAGTCTTGAGGTCAGGAACTGTATCAGGGTCTATCAGACGTGCGACTGTGGGTGTCAGATCTGCCAGTGTCACGCGCATGGCTGCCATGATGTTTGCAACGTTATCTCGGCGATCTGATTCGGAAGGAATGCAGAGACAGCCGCCAGTGGCGAGCGTGGCGAAGACGTTGTGGACTGCGATATCAAACGCATAAGACGCAAAGTCGAAGACGCGGGAATCCTCGGAGAAACCGAGAGCCTGGGATTGATATCGCAGCGCAGAAGCAAAATTGGCATGGGAGAGCTTAGCTCCTTTGGGCGTACCGGTGCTACCGGACGTAAACACGACGAACATGGTGGTTGAAGCAGGCAGCCGCTCCCCCTGTCGCTCATATGGAGAGCTCGGATGGTATTGAGACTTGTTGAGAGACGACCCAACCTGGATCACTGTTCTACAGAGCCGTGAGCTCAGCTGGGCATTAATATAAGAAGACAGAATTAAGTCAGATTCGACTTGGCTCGTAATTGCTTTGAGCCTTTGCTCTGGAAGCGTTGAGTCGAGCAGCACGAAGGCGCCACCTGCCTTTAGTACGGCGAGCATAGCGACAGGAGTCCACATCGATTTTTCAAAACAAAGCGGCACTAATGTATTGGTTCGGACGCCAGCTGCGGTAAGTTGATCTGCGAGCCCATTTGCTAGCGAATTCAGTTGCTGGTAACTCAATGAACCGTCCCAGGCATGGATAGCAGTGGCTTCAAGTCTCCTCTCGACTTGCTCCTCGACCATCTGATGGACCAATTCGTGAACTGGCGTAGGCAGTGAACGGTTCCAATCCCAGATAGTGTCGAGATCTTGGTGAGTGACTGGGTCGATTTCCGCCATGGTTCGGTCGGGGTTGGAGTCATTCCCGAGCTCGTTCAAGGCATGACCAAGCTGTTGTAGAAGCTTCCGCACAACCCACGGCTCAAGGATCCTTGGGTCAAAGTTCATGTTAACAGTGAGCTCATGAGGGCCAAGCCGTACTTGAATCATAAGACCATATGGGTTGAACCATTGCGACTGCTCTTGCATCTGCCATATCCCGAGATCTGGGTCCGGCTCCTCAGTCTTGCTTGGCGGCTGGATAACGAGCAAGGTCTGGAACATGCAAGCCGCATGCGCCTCGGGAGAGAGTTTTGAGATGTGATGGAGACCAGTCTGCTCGTACGGGATCATTTCAGTAGCCTGTTGTTGAACGGCCTTGAGGTAATCCGATATTGTTTGACAGGGGTCAATGGTGATGCGGAATGGAACAGTTGCGAAGGCAGGTGCCGACATCTTGTCAAGTCCAATAACGGGAGCATTTCTCCCAGAGACAGTAACACCAAATACAATATCCGTAGAACCAGTCATCTGACGTACAACTAGAGCCCAAGCTGCGTTGATCAAGGCTGACGGCATAATGTCGATGGGCAGTGTGTGCGGCATAGATAATTCTGCGGAAGCCGTCTGGGTTGATAGCGGCTGATCAATTGAAGCAGGGAGGGTAGGGAATGGCGCCGAGTCAAAGCTTCTCAGGGTAGATCGCCAGTAGACATCGGCTTGGCTCTTGTCTAAGTCCTGGACATACTTAATGAAGGATTGGAACGGGGCTCCAAAGCCATGAACTTTGCCACGGTACGCCTGGCTGAGGGCGTCCGTCATGAGAGGGAATGACCATCCGTCGTACAATGCATGGTGGATTGTCCAGACAAACCATTTGGGCCGGACCTCTGCGTTGTCACTGACGAGTGCGAAGCGCACGAGTGAACCAAGTGGACCAGCTGGCTGTACTCTGTCCGCGTGGAGATATTCATCAAGTCCGGTGGCCTCGAGGCATTGAATATCGTCACGGACGACAACTTGTATCAAGCCAAAATGCTCATGCTGGAGGATTCTCGTGCGTAACACTGGTATCGCAAGGACAGTCTCCTTCAAGGCCCTCCGGAAGGTAGTGAGGTCCACCGTGGGTTCCAATTCTAGAATTGCCTGCATCATATAATCGCCCGGCCTCTTTGAAGCAAGAGAAATTAGACCTTCTTGTAGTGGAGTACAAGGATAGGCATCTTCGATCATTTCTCGATCAAGCCCATACCGACTTGACAAAGCTCGAGCAAAATAATCGACATCTAAGCCGTCTCCCAAAAGGGTGAACGGCGCAATATGTTCCACAAGTGTCTCCGTGACCTGATACTGACAGCAAGTAACAAGCTTTCGTATCGTACGGCATTGTAAGATATCGGCCACGGACATCTTGATGCCTTCTTTAGTGGCAGCAGCTGCAACCCCAATAGCCGCAATGGAATCACCACCTAGGCGGTGGAAGCTGTCATCCAACCCAATGTCCGCACAGGGAATCTTCAAGATCTGGGACCAGATTCGCTGAATACCCAGCTCCATCTCCGATTGAGGCCGTTCCTTGCATTCTTGGTTTTCCATTCCTTCCTTAGAAAGCTCTTGAGGACGGAATGAGCTACCAATCTCGCGCAGCTTCTTTCTAAACAGTTTTCCTGTACTGGTCAGAGGCAGCTCATTCATGGCGAAGAAGACGCGCGGGACCATGTAGCCTGGCAAGGATGCCTCCAGACGCTCCTCAATAATAGGAGGGACCGAGTATATCCGAGCCATGCCAGATACCGAGTCGGCGCTTTGTGTTATTTTCTCATCCATCTTCAGGAACGCTGCAAGCATTGGACCAGAGCGCCCACCGCGCGGTGTGATAACCTCGACAACAACTTGAACTGCGTCCGGTAAAGATTCATGGACCCGTAGCTCGATCTCGCCAAGTTCTGCTCGTTGGCCACGAATTTTGACTTGCGTGTCCTTCCTCCCCATGAATGTCAAACCACCCTTTTGGTTGTATTGGACAAGATCACCCGTCTTATACAATCTACCGCGGCGACCGGGCACTCCCGGCTGGTCCTGCTGGCCAGGAATGCCTTTGACAAGCCAAGCCGGATTTTCAATGTAGCTAGCAGCATTCGCCGTTGGATTATCGAGATATCCCTGACCCACAAGGGGTCCTTCCAGGACCAGTTCGCCGATGCAACCGGGCGGTACAAGTCGATGATGATTATCGGGATCTACAATCCAGGTGACCTGGCCTGTGCCTCGACCAATGTTTAGAGCTTCTTCGGGGCTAGAAGCGTCGTTGTTGAGTATGCTTGCCGGCGTGCACTCGGAAGGGCCATAGGCATTGAGTATGCGAACCTTCCCCCACCAAGGTTTGAGGTCATTCAGTGTGGAAGCCTCACCGCCGAAGACGATCGTCTTCAGATCTGGGACCAGTTCCGGAGAGATCAGAGACGAGCCAGATGGTGGCATGAGGACCCAGTTCGCTTTGAGATTTCGCATTTCCCTGGCCAAGTCGCTCTTCTCATCGGTCGGCACGCATAAGCAGCCACCTGCAGCCAGTGTGTGAAAGGCGTTGATTATAGCGGCGTCGAAGATGTAAGGTGACAGGTCGTAGACCCTCGACGTCCCATCGAGGCCGAAGGTTTCCGCCTGATGAACTAGAGCTGAGGCTAGGTTCTGGTGACCAATGACGGCACATTTGGGTTTCCCCGTACTGCCAGAGGTGAAGATCGTGTACACGCCTGAGGAAGGGTCGACTTGTGGTAGAGTTTGCGCGGGAGTGCTTTGAAGGTCAGTAAAGAGGCTTGAACCCACCGTCATTACTCGATCGCAGAGTCTTGAGCTAAGGCTGTGTTGCAACGCGGAGGATAGAATGATGCTGGCATTGACCTGCTGCACCATTGTTTGGAGACGGTCTTCGGGCAAGTTCGGTCCAATCATCACCAGACACGCCCCGGCCTTCATCACCCCAAGCATAGTCACAGTCGCCCACTTGGATTTCTCGAGACAGATTGGGACAAACTGCCCAGGATACACTCCTATACCGATGAGGTGGCTAGCCAGTTTAGAGGAAAGGCTTGCTAACTCGCCGTAGGTCAAGTCGCCATCCCACGCGTGGATCGCCGGCGCGTCAGGGTGGGACACTGCCCGTTCTTCGACTAGCTCATGAACACATTTGCGAATAGTCCGTGGGACGTCTTTGTTCCATTTCCAAATCCACTCCAGATCCCGCTTCGTGACGATGTCGACGTCGCCAATGATTTTCTGGGGAACTGATGTGACAGCGTCGTCGAACTGCTGGAGGATAAACTCTAGCCGCGCCAGAAGATTGCGTACGACTGGAGGCTGGATCACTCGGGAGTCAAATCTAGCTGTGACAGTAATCTCGTCGTGGCGGTTAGCATGGACTTCGAGAACCAATGCGGGTATGTTAAACCATTCAACTTCGTTATCGTCGTCCAAGTTGTCGACAATGGGAGGAACACTGCTTGGTCGTCCTTGTTGCACGACCAATATTGTCTGAAACTGGCAGGCTTGATGGCTCCCAGGCGATAGCTTAGCAATTCGTGAAACTCCCATCTGCTCGAATGGGATCATGTCCGCTCCGCGTTTATGGACCTCCTCAAGGTATTCCGTGACGGTTTGATCTTGCTTTAGAAACACTCGGAAGGGGATGGTGGCAAACGTTGGACCGGCCATATCCTCGATGCCGGCAACAGGTGCACTTCTGCCAGAGACGGTGATGCCAAAGACGACATCACTCGAATTCGTCATGTATCCAGCCAACAAACCCCACGCAGCGCGAATAAGTGTTGAATACGTGATGTTGTAGTGATGGCTTTGGAAGGCTGGAAGTGTCCAGGTAACTTGTTCCAAGATGGCTTTCCCCCTGGAGGGAGGTAAGGCAGGATATTGAACACACTCGCAGTCTGCAAGGGTGTCCCTCCAGAATGTCTCCATCTGACTGATATCCTGGCTCTTGACATATGCGATAAATTGTGAGTAGGGGGCTTTTCTATCCAGACGGCCTTCGCGATAAGCTGTGCTGAGCGAGTCCGCGATGAGACTCATCGTCCAGCCATCATAAAGAGCGTGATGGATTGTCCACACAAACCACTTGTATTGGCCGCCTTCTCCCTTGACAAGCCCATAGTGTACGAAGGGATCGCCAAGACCCATTCGACGTTGTCTGTCGGCTTTGAGATACTCGTCAAGGTCTGTGGCCTCCGTCCACTCTATTTTCTCATCCATGACTACTTGCATAAGATCCTCCTTTCCAGAATGCACGAAGCGGGTTCGTAAAAGCGCCGTTGTCTGGGCAACTTCTTCCCATGCGTGTCGAAATAGCTCAATATCGAGATGAGAAATGTCTATTGTTCTTTGCATGACAGAAGAACCGTGGTGCTGCAAGGAGAGGGAAACAAGTCCCTCCTGCAGTGGCGTACAGGGATAGGCATCCTGTATGGATGACGGGTCCAGAGAATAGCCACGAACAAGGTCGTCGATACTGGAGCTACTATCGAGAAGCGAAAACGGTACCACTTCCTGCACTGATTCCCCGTTTTCTTCACAAAAGCAGGCCTCGGCAGCCACGTCTTTCAATTTGGGGTGGCGGAGAATGTTGGCCACAGATAAGCGGATTCCACGTTCTCTAGCCTCTTGTACAACCCTCATGGCTGCGATAGAGTCGCCGCCGAGGTGAAAGAAGCTGTCCTCCGAACCAATTCGAGCAGGATCGACACAAAGCACTTGGCTCCATATTTCCTGTATCTGCAGTTCCAAGCTCGATGTCGGCCGCTGCTTAGGGCCAGAGCCTCCATTAGCCAGTCTCGCGGAGTAGGCAGCCCCAAGTTCCCTCAGCTCCTTTCGATTCAACTTTCCAGTATATGTCTTTGGCATTTCTCGGACGGAAAAGAAGAAAGTCGGGATCATGTAACTTGGGAGGTGTTCGGCGAGGCTGCTTTCAATTTCTGGGGAGACCTGGTATAACTGTAGAACTTCGGTCTGCGACGTGTGCCCGGAAAGGAGCAGGAAGGCCGCGAGGATTTTCGGTGCTTTATTTGACCCAGAGACAGTTATAACCTCGGCGGCTACCTGGACTACCTCCGGTATGCATTGCAGGACTCGATGTTCAACCTCCCCAAGTTCAACTCTCTGGCCGCGGATCTTGACCATCGTGTCCTTCCGGCCAATGATCCTCAGATTCCCATCAGACTCATACTGCACGAGGTCCCCTGTCCTATAAAGCCTCCCGCGCCTCCCAGGTCGACCTGACGCGCCCCGAGCTAACCAGGCCGGATCCTCTATGAAAGCTTCGGCCGTCTTTTCTGGGCTGTTCAGGTAGCCTTTCCCAACAATGGGGCCCTCGAGGACAAGCTCGCCGATACAACCGGGCGGAACCAACAACTGGTGATTTTCCGGATCCACTACCCAGGTGACTGCACCAACCCCCTTGCCGATAGCTGTCGCTTGGACGGGACAGGACGAATCACGGCCGACTGTGCTTATCGGAGTGCATTCGCATGGGCCGTAGGTGTTGATGACGCGAACATTGTGATCCAGCCAACGTGAGGCATCTTGAACACGAACAGCCTCTCCGAGGAACATGATGGCTTCCACACCAGGCACCTGGCTAGGCTTGAGCAGCTCAGCAGCGGAAGTGGTCAACGTTAGAGTGTTGGCTTGGAGATCGTGTATACTACCGGCCAGATTGTCCTTCCTGTCTGTGTCACTGGGAATGCATAAGCACCCCCCGCAGGAGAAACTTGTGAAGATATTGCAGATAGAGAGGTCGAAACTGTAGGCAGAGAAGTCGTAAATTCTTGAACTGTTGGTAAAACCGATGGCTTTGGTCTGGTAGTGGAGGGCAGAGAAGAGGTTCTTGTGGCTTACTGATGCGCCTTTCGGCACGCCCGTACTTCCCGATGTAAAAATCACATATGCCGTAGCTGATGGGTCACGGTTCCCCAGATGCGGGGAAAGTGATACGAGGCCCTCTCTCTGAGATTCAGAGAAGAACCATTCATCAATTGCAATTACCTGCTTGCAGAGAAGCGAGCCTGGCGTATGATTACTGCGAGAAGTGATTGCAAATTTGGCATCCACTTGACCGACGATACTGCGCAATCGCTGTTGAGGCATCGCGGGATCAAGCATCACGAAAGCACCACCGGCCTTTAGAACACCGAAGATCGCCACGGGTACCCATTTGGACTTTTCAAAATATAGTGGCACAACAGTCTCTGGGCGCGACAACAATCCAGATTGAAGAAGCCGGCTCGCTAGGTGACTACTCAGCCGATCGACCTCGGCGTAGTTCATTTGGCCGTCCCAGGCACAAATGGCAGCGGAGCTAGGCTGAAGTCGTGCCTTTTCCTCGAGTATCTCATGGACACACTTGTTGATTGTCTCGGGCACAGCTGCGTTCCAGGTCCATAGCTGGTCCAGGTCGTGGTCCGTGGTGATGCCCACCTCCGACAAGCGCTGGTTGTCTGGCGCTACTGCAAGTTGACGCGCGATGAGAGAGAACCTCTCCAAAATAGTCTTGACTCCATTTGGACTGATGGCTCCGGCGTCGTATCGGGCCGTAACCATCATTTGGTGACCCTGGGGTTGAATATCGAGGACAAGGGAGTAGCCAGCGGCAGAATGTGTGTGATTCCCCATCTGCCGTTGCATTTGAGATGACTCGCAGAGCGACCTTGCGGTATTGGCGGGGAAACGCGGTGTCAAAAGAAGTGTTTGAAATGCGCATGCCTGCCTCGTCTCGGGTGAGATGTCGGCGATTCGATGCAACCCATATTGGCAGAAAGGAGACATGCTGATGACTTGTTGATGCACGTCCTTCAAAAAGCTCGCTACGGAGGTATTACCGTCCAATCTCAGGCGCAATGGGACTATTACGATGCCGTCCATTGTCGTATCGGGTGCCATGTAAGAGTCCGCGTCTTCTTCATCATGGAAGGCATCATTAGGTAGAGTGATTCCAAACACGACATCCTTCGTATTGGTCATTCGACCTGCTAATAGAGCCCAGGAGGCACGAAGCAATGTCGTTGTTTCCAGTCCAGATGTTTCGAGTTGAATAGGATGGTGTATATGATGCTGCTGCAGAGGAGTATCTGCAACTGGCTCATTCGTAGTGGCTAGAAAGGCCGGAAAGGGGACGCATTCGCATTCGGCAAGAGCCCGTTCCCAGTATTCCGCCAGCTCCTGCTCAGTAGCATTGGCGATGACGCAACCCTCCGACCGCGGGCTGCATCCATCATCGCTCGAAGGACTTGAAATAGAGACAACAGAGACGTTCACCTCTACTTTTTCCAGCTTCGCGTCCTCCTCTGGACTTGGCATGTCAGATAACACTTCCACAGGCCCATGCATCTAGCCCAACATCATGATTTAGTTTCGACACTCTCAAAGGGCTTTTCCTAGACGACACTTACATTGAGCAATCATCCACAGTGTTTAAAGATGCAGGTTTTCTTAAACAGATTCGTAATCGAAGTGAACATCAATGTATGTGTACGTCAGAATTCCAGTACCAACCTTTGTGGAGGGCTTATGTAGGCTGACGATAGAACAGAATCTTCTTTAACTACTAGAGTTCTGACAACAGTCGATGATCAGCGAGCTCGGTAGTCGCTGCGTGCTGCCGAGGACATCGCATGGTACGAGTCATGATCTGCAGAGTGAGGCGACCATGGACATTTATTGATAACTTAAACATCTCGAACACCTTCGTGCCTAAGCGATCCTAGAATACCATTACGTACAGGAGCGGAGTGGTTCATTGAGCAGGCTAGGGGACTACAACGTGGAGATGCACTCGTGGGTTTGTTGAGGGCCTGAAAAAGTGATTGGGATGAATATCAGTAGACACTTCAGACTCTGCATCTCCTTGACACTAGCTCTGGCGATCCTCAACGATGAAATAAATAGAACAATAGCAGAGTCCTTTTGTAGCTGCACGATCCATGCGCGAGTCACACATTTGACACTGAAGTCACTGAGGCAAAGGGGGCCAATACCAGCAATAGGCGTTGGAATATCTAGAGCAGAGACATCGATTTGAGGGCTGTAGACCCGTAGCTCGGACAGTGTCTCAGGTCTAGGCATTTGCAGATCCTTCTGGATGGAACTAGGAGGATGTTGAAAAAGCAAATAAGCTCAAAAAGACGGTCTGATTTACAATGGCATTCCAGCCACGGACTCAGAGTTGGCCCATCCAATTGGTCGCTGTGTATTTTAGTTTAGAGTGCTAACAGACGAAACAAGGATATGTATTTTCTCTTCTGACCCCCCAAGGTCTCTGACTAGCTCCGACGGCCCGTCGAGAGTGAATACTGCACTTCTTTTTCCTTTCCTTTTCTTTCTTTTCTTTTTGCGTATGTACTTCAGTGCCCATGTATACGAGCGTGGCATCGAACCGAAAGCTATGGGTCCCGCAAGGTTGGTGGACTTGGTTGGAACTGTTACAAGGGAGAAGGATGAGATCTTCAATACGAATCGATGTTCAGGTATTTCCACAGGCAACATTGTCCTAAAGTCCTAGCTTCGACCAATAGCCAGAGAATTTGTAAGATGTCAAGGAGAGGCCGTGTCTTAGATCCTTGGGCCTCAACCAGCGGCGAGATGGCAGTTCTCTTATGCAGTAGCCAGGCGGTAGGCCATTGGGAGCAATAGCATTTGACTTGACAGAGACGCTGCCTGGATGCTCATGTTGAGAACCTCACCTAGCTCCAGCCGGACATCATAAGAGATAGCCATCCTTAGCTTCGGCAGATTCCCATCGACGACTTTTCTTGACCCCGTTGCGTCGCTCTCCTCCGGTTGGATTGGGATGTCCAGACCGCAACTTCGGTCATTGTATCATTCATGCGTAAATTTGCTACACGCCTGTCTCGAAACCCAATGCAGATCTGGCACAAAATAGTATCGCGTAATAGAGAACTTGCTTCTATTACCCTCCTCGTGGACTTGGTGTGGTTTGCACATAGCCTGATATTGATGTCTTGCCACGTTATACCAGATCAACGAGTCATCTGGAGTGACCTACTTGCTCCCAATACAGCCTAGCCCTGAGCCAGGCCGTGGTGTTGTTCAACGCCATGGATGGCCCCAACTTATTGCCTAAACGTGGTGAGCGGACGGCCCCTTGCAGACCATGGAAAAGACGAGTCCCTCGTAGAGGCATGGCCAAGACCGGCATGTATGTCTTAAGGGTCGGAGAGACATAAAAGGACCGCCTATCGGCCGGGGACGTAGTGTATGACTAGCGCATTGCCTGGCATCGCTATACGTCGCTACATGCAGGCCATAAATCCGCCTGACCCACAATCCCCCACGACCTGGAGTTTTCTGTAATGTGCCGAGTCCGAAGAGCGAGTCCGCAGATCAGATCGGAGCTTCCGCCCATCTCTTGCTCTGCTTCTAGGAACCGTGTCCTCTACTGAAGTGGTATTTTCAAGCTTACTCACGTTAGCAAGCATCACTCGAAAGACGGACCTTACTTTAGCTATTTTGCTACCTTTGAACCTTTGGGCACGATATGCGGTCTCGCTTGAATCTAGTAGCTCCATCCATCCCTACTTACTCAGTTTCCGAAGATGGCAAATTGCTAGTTTATCGGGGACTCGGGGTGGGAAAGTTCTGGAAAGAGCATAGTTGAGGCCAAGGAAAACAGTAGTGTTTCCATTGGACAGACTCCGGGTCTGAGGGATATGGTAAGCCATGGAATTCATGGATGCTTTCAAGAGGTTTATTGGGAAGCATGGGTTGGTTCAATATTGAGCCAGTAGTGGTCAGTCTGCTTGGTGGCTTGAATAACGGAGACAAAAATGCAACTGATCCAATCCAGCGATCAAAAGATCCTCCGTGATGTGTTGCAATGAATGTGGAAACCATTAATTATATCACATCATCACTCATAAAATGAGAACCGCCCGCGCACCTATAGCCCCCTTCTTGTTTCACCCATTCATATCCAACCGGGCAGACACCCATAGCTTTCAGCTTCGCTTGCTTCTTCTTCTCAATATCTCGGCGCCTCTTCTCCTCAATCAGTTCGTCGAGGATCCTCTCTCGGAGCTCCTCGTCGACGTTATCAGCATGCACCTTCTGAGCGAGGGCGTGGTAGTGCGCTTCACGGTCGCGAGCGGCAAGCTTGTCTAACTCGAGCTGCTCCCATATTTCGTCCGTCACGCCAGCATCGCGGCGAGAGGTTGTAGGGTCTTGTAGAAGAGGTGGTTGCTGTTGTTCTTCGCATTCTACAGGGGGGGCTTTCCTCGCCGCAGGGGCTTTTGGGCTTTTTGGTGCTGTAGTCGCGGAGGACGATGTGGAGATATTTGGGGGTTGGCTGGCCGCCGAGCGATCGTGGGGTTTCATTGGGAGATGAAGGGTGTCATGGGGTGCCCGTTTGGCCTTGGGAACATCACGACTGAGGCGCTCGACATACATTTCCTTAAGTTCGTCGGAGAGAATACTTTCGGTGACGGCGAGCTGGTTGGGGTCCGCAAGAACTCTGCGGTATATTTTCTTCCTTAGAGTTTCGATATCCCGCGCATTTCCCCAGCTCTTGAGGGTCGTCAGGCTGTTTAATGTGCTCAGAAGAGTAGATTTGAGCTCTGGCGTCATTCTCTCCAGTGCTGATAGGTCAACTTGGGAGCCTGGGGAATTCTTCTCAATTTGGGCCTTCATTTGCTGGAGTTGCTTGGTGAGCAGTGCGAGGCACTCTTCTGCTGTGAGCGAGTAGAAAGGAATGACTTCAGGGAAACGGCTTGACAAGCCCGGGTTGACAGCGAGCAACCTGTTAATATCGTCGTCGTAGCCTGCGAGGATCAGGACCATTTTGCCCATGTACTTGGTTTTCGTAACGCAGTCGACGATTTCATCAATTGCTTCCTTGGCAAAGGCGCCATCTGCCAGACGATATGCCTCGTCAATGAACAAGACGCGGCCCAAGCCCTTGTCAAGGACGCCCTGAACCTTTGGGCCAGTGTGACCAACGTATTCGCCTATGAGTTCAGTTGCCGAGCATTCAACGACCTCGGCTGTTGCGAGGAAGCCCATATCGTAAAACACCTGGCCCATTTTCCGGGCCGTGGTCGTTTTACCCGTTCCAGGAGGTCCGCGGAATAAAAAGTTGAAGGGTATAACCTCTTTGGGATCAAGCTTGTGCTTTCTCATCTCTTTGACTTGAGACTGGTACCCCTCCAGCAAAGAAACGAGACGATCACACCCAACGGAATCGTGAAAGAGCATACGGATATTCGTCTCGCTTCTCTCCGCCCGGTCAAACTCTTCGTCAAAGTCGATGGCTTCAAGCATATTGTTCTTACCAGCCTTTCTTTTAGATATTCTTGCTTGTTGACGCTCCATAGCTCGGTTGAGGAGGATGTCGACTTCGCCACCGTTTCCAAAATTGGGCCGATTGCGCGCTCTTTCGAGGACCTCGAGGGCAACTTGTTTGCCTTCAGCAGTAGCTTCTAGGCCGGCGATTGACAATTTGAGATCAAGTATCTTGGCCAGCTCTTCCTTGTCGAAGTCTTCGAACACGAAAGCGGAGGCGAGGGGGAATCTTCTGCTAAGGCCAGGGTTGACGTTCTGGAACATGGCCTCCATCTGATCCTTATATCCGAGGAGCAACACGCAGCGATCCTCGCCCGGAGTGTTCTGTACCTCAGCCACGATGGTGTCCACAACTGCAGTTTTGTACGGGTCGGAATAGCCGGAACTTCCTTTGCCTGCGCCTCCGTATAAACCATATGCCTCATCTATAACGAGGACCTTCCCCTTGGTAGAGGCCAGTATTCCCTTGGTTTGTTGTTCTGACTGGCCGGGGTGGGCGCCGACAAAGTCAGAGGGATTCTTGACAATAACTTTTCGTCTGTAAGCCTCTTTTTCATATACTAGTAATGGTTTTCAAATACGGTAACCTACCTTCTCCATTTGACAGCAGACCAAGGTCGACCAGGATCTCACCATATAACTTGGCCACAGTTGTCTTTCCCGTGCCGGGAGAGCCGAGGAATACCTTGTTTAAAGAGTACTGAATAGGCGGCTCCTCCGCCAGCTCTCGTTGATAGTTGGACTGCATTGTGTCGAGCAGAACCTTGACGGAATCCTTGACCGAATTCAGCCCGATGAGACTATTCAGTTTCTTCCAGGCCTTGCAGTTGGCCAGGGCGTTGCTCGGCTCTGGTCCGATAATATCCTCCTTGGTGAATAGAAGGTCGTCTGGGACGGTTCCTGAGCGTCTTTGCTTGCGTAGGCGCTCCGCTTGCCTGTTGCAGATCCTAGAAATAACATTTTCCACCTCTCGAGCGTTGCCGAATCCGTCCCGGCCACGACCTTGGCCGATTCTTCTGGAGACGATCCGGCAATACAGACCATCTAAGCCGTCTTCGGCGCCCATCCGACCATCGAACTTATCGTTGATCTTTAATTTGAGGATTTTCAAAAGCTCCTCGTCAGTGTAGTCCTCAAACTTCATTTCGATGGGGAAGCGAGAGGGAAGCCCGGGATTGTGCGCGAAGAATGTCTCCATCTGCCTTGTATAACCAGCAAGGACAAAGACGACTTTCCCTCTCAAATTCTCAACTTCAGCGAGTAGGTAATCAACTACTGCCTTTCCACCCGGGCTATTCCCAGACGTGAGTTGGTATGCCTCGTCGATAAAGAGAACACCGCCTCCTTCGTTTTGGAGGCCATCCAGTATGGTCTGACAGCCTTGGACACCCATGTTGGCGAGCTTGGAGCCAGTTGATTCCTCAAACTTGGCGCCGGGAATAACCCCCACCGATGTAAGGAATTGGGCGTAGAGCCGGGCGACTGTCGTTTTCCCCGTTCCCGGGTTTCCGAGTAAAGAGGAGCTGTACCTCGAATCGCCCAGGGAAACTCCCTGCCGAATAGAAGTGTCGATGCGACTCTTTGTCTCCAAGAATTTTTCCTTTACAGATTCGAGCCCAATCATCTTCATTAGAGCATCCATGGAAGTGCTCGATTGTCCTTCATACTTCTTCATATATGCCCACTCCTGATTTGCATTGGCTGGCGGGTACACGAGGTCGTCTTCCTCGGCCTGTACACCACCACCCACTTTCCCCTCACCTTTCTTCGCCTTCAGAGAGGCTTTTGCCTCTGCTTCGGCCTCCCTCTGCTTGATACGGTCCGCGTTCTTGTTTGTCCGTCTGGTGTTCTCAAGGTCGTCCTTGAGTTGCTTGAGTGTTTCCTCGTGACTCTTTTCCTCGGCGCGATGCCTCATAAGACGCTTCTCATGGTCAAGCTCATCTTTCAAACGATCACTTTCGCGTTCATAAGCTGCTTGATTAGCCCTGCGCTCCTCTTCAAGCTTTAGGTCCCGTTCAGCTCGACGCCGAATATCCTGGAGTATCTTATCGCAAGCACGGCAGGTCTCCTTGCTGCCGCAAGTGACTTTGTACTTGTGGCCCTTGTTGCATGCTTTATCCACAAGGGCGATGCAGACAATCTGGGAATGATCTCGCAGGATGTGGCACTTGCGATGGCATTGATGAATCCCGCACTTGAGCATGGCGCCACTGCGGACAATCACAGTCAGCGATTTATCTCTAAGCGAATTAATGGTATAATGGTGATTGAAATTTATATTTGCGAATACGTACCAGGGTCTGGAACAACCACCGTCTGGGCATTTCGAATCGAAATCATCGGGGGATCGAAGTAGTGAGCGTGTGTCTGGATGGTTCTGACATTGGACAGGTACTCCGTCATGGAGCTGTTTGTTCTCCTTTAGCATATTGAAGAATTTGCCCCAATGGTCTGCTCCCTTCTTGCTGTTTAGAAATGTGTCCATATGGCCGATGAGGATTACGACTTCGCGGGCTCGAGTGAGGAGCACATTGAGTCGTTCCGGGGAGTATAGGAAACCTATGTCGCCCCTCGAGTTGCTCCTTGTGAGTGAAATAATGATAACATTGGATTCTTCACCCTGATAGTTGTCTAGAGGGGTGAGGAGGGGGGGGGGTTCTCGTCAGAATTAGTGTAACATTTTAGAAGTAATATCTTATCGTCGGCTCAACTCACCAACGGTTGACAGTCGTATCTTTCCCTTCCCGACCTTGGCCGCTGCTTCAGTGAGCAAACCCGCTCGAAGTAGTTCAGCAGAATCGGGATCGGCGAGGACAGGATCATTATCCCGACTTAATAGGTCACGAAGCAGTCTTAATTGGGCGAGGTATGGTGTCAAGACTGTCATCTGGTCCGTTTTGTAGGACTGTTGACTCAGGTATTTGACCAGTTTGAGCACCATCGCAGCCTCAAAAGTATTCTGTCTACTTGTCGAGGAGCCCTGGTCGCGACGGTCGCCGATTCCTGTGAAATTCTCCTCGGGATGTTCGTGATTGACGAAAATTACGCGACCCTGAAGACCACGCGGTGCTTCGCGCTGGCTTGTCTTGGGTCCGTCCTCCAGGTCAGGGTATGTTAGCATCCGCGGGAAAGCTGAGATCTCGGGATGCATTCGATGTTGCTTCTTAAGCACGCTATAAGGATGACCGGCAAGGATGAGACGCTCGAAAAGAGACATGTTGAGGTTATATCCCGCCCCTTTCTCGACGGTGAGTTCGTACTTGTTCACCTTGGGCCTCAGTTGCTTGTGATCTCCGATCAAGACGAGTTGTTCGACGCTCGGCGAAAGGGCCGTTAGAATATGGGCTTCAAGAATTTCTCCTGCCTCCTCAACCACAACGATATCCGGCCTCGAAGCTTCGATCAACTGGTGATACTTGGCTGCAGCCGTCGTGGTGCAACCTATTACCTTCTTCCCCTTAAGGACTTCAACCTTTCCTTGATTGTACATGTTCTCAAGAGAAGCCCGCGCTAGGGAAAACTTCTCACCCAGAGAGACAATACTGACAATTTTTTCATCACGGATGGCTGTAAGCCATGCTGAATGAAGCTTTTGGCGCTGGTCTTGGGGCATTTGCCAATACCTTCGAGACGTCCCTTTCGTGCGGTCCCAGAATGGCGCTGGGCTTTGGCCTTTGAGCCATTTCATTACCAAGTGGCCAGGATCCGGCCGGTAGCCTTTGCCTTTCCCAGTAGCGACGGAGAACCCATCACTAGTCTTCGCATCGAAGACGAGGGCCTTGTATGCGTCGGGCTCCGTGTCTTGTAGAAATTCGAGTAGGCTTTCGCTAGACATGTTATCTCCTGTCTTCAAGGTATCGTCCAGCTCTTCCATCAACTCATGGATTTCGGAGTCCAGCTCTTCCATGACAGCGCGTTGTGCGTAGGACCTCTTGCCGGTGTGTTGCCGATCTAGAGACATGGCGGCTGTTGCTTCAGTGGACTTTGACCCGAGCCGAACCATGTCAGTTGATCGAATGCGCAGCTTGACGAGGTCTTCCAAAAATTGATCGAGGGCGTGGTTTGTATATGCCAAGACTAGTATTCTCTTGTTGCATAAGAGAGCCAATTTGACGAAGATGGCGCCCACATAAGACTTTCCGGTGCCCGGGGGGCCTTGGATTGCGGTCACAGGTTGTTTTAGCGCTGCGAGCAATGAGTCTAGCTGCGCTCGGTCGAGAGGATGACCCATGAGAGTGATACTCGAAGCATCGTTAAATTTCTCAAACACATTAATCGCCTTTTCCATGCCTTTGTTGGGCTTGTATGACAGAGAATGGGCCGAGGATGGATTGAGAAGAGATTCCTCCAGTGGCAACTCTTTGATGCCCTTGAGTTGCTCAAGAACTGGTTCGTATGCAAATATCGGGGTGTCGACAGAGATGAAGCTGATGGGATCCTGGGAATAAAACGCTTCTAGGACCCTTTGCAGCCCGGCGGTATGCGGCATTTGAATCTCGATTATCGGCTTCGCTTCAGCGAGACGGTCCTCGTCCCTCCACACGAAACCAAACGCAAACGGCTCTTGCTTCTTACAAAAGACACCGAATGACTGATGTTTGAGCAAGCGAGACTGATTTTGAAGAAACTTCTTTCTTTGCTTCACCGGCAACTTGGTCAGACTCTCGAGTCCGGTCTTGCACGAGACGATCAGGGACACCCGTGCGTTGGGATTAAATTTTGTACGCAAGAGGATATCCTCCAAATGCAGATCTCCAAGGACAACTAGGGCCTTTCGACCCCGCTTCTTCACTCCAGTTGCGACTTGGATGTCGTGTCTCAGCTCATCAAGCATGTCCTCGCGCAGGAGCCTGAACTGGTTGTCGAGATGGGCTCTCGCCCTGTCTTCCATGGGAACCTGGGTAATGTCTGCAGCCAGCCGATAATACGGCATTGCAGTATATAACAGTTCATCCCGAGTGGGATACACTGCAATCTTTCGAAAATCGTCGAAGTCATTGTCGTGTCGGCCGCCGGGGCCACCAGGGAGGTTAGGAGACCCAGTGCTAGCTATCAGGCGAGCAAGCTTTTCGAGTCGATATCCATAAGCCCGTGTCTTTGGATTTTCTGATTTCGTCAATGACCCATTATTGACCGTTTCTAGTAGATCCTGCTTGATATCTTCAACCGGAAGAGTGGTGGACGAGACGAGCTCAAGGCTTAGCCAAGCCAATGCCTCGGTCGACTCGTCATTCAGCTTTCCTTGTTTATAAAAGTCGAGAAATTGAATGAGGAACGTTGGAGGATCCACAACCCTCTCCAATATCTTATTAAGAAAGGCCCCCGAGTTAAGACTCTTGACTTCCTGTGCTGATATGTGCAGGAGAAACTTGACTGTGTAGGACTGAACGTAATCAAGTCCCAAGTCGCACCGAACGGCTTGCGCAATGGCTTCCAATCCGGAAGAGCGTACCACGAGGCGCTCAACAGCTGTTTGAGCCGACTCTTGAGCGCAGAAGGACAAAAGAAATTGCTGGCCGTCGGTTGGCGAAGTGACCTTTCGTTCACCTTTGTGGAAGGCGTGGAACTGGGCATTTAGACGATTGGTTCTCTGGGACCTAGGACCGGTTGATGAAACCTTGGTAGACATATCGGCGATGGACGTTTGCGTCGTAACTAAGAGCTAAAGGGTATGAACTTGTGAAGAGAGACGCAAAGACAACATTAGGGAAGGCAAGGGGAAGAAGAGGGACAGTCACACCCAGCACGTAAGAGCAAGCCCTTCATCTTAAGTGTATCGACAGGCAACAAAAGTAACAAGGGCTCGCAGCTCTGGTTGGCACCAGGTCAGGAAGTGGTTGGCCTCCCGCATACGCCACACATCCAGTAAAGAGGAGGCATCTCAGCCCAGCTCCAATAAGATCTGAGGAGCACATCTCACCCCGCTCGAAGACCAGGCTCGACAGAATAATTCGACCTAATGGCTGCCCAGAACGTTTAGGAGCATTTTCGTGTCAAATATATCAAGGAGGATTGATTTTTATCCCTCTAAGGCGACCTGGGTAGACCGTCGCTGTGGAATCTTAAGCCGCATAATCTCATTGCGGACGCTCTCCGCATGAGCAAAACTCAGATATGAAGGGCTTGCGCCATACAATTTGGCACTCAGCCCGATACCGATACGAGAACACTCACGCCACGCAGCAGGCGCTGAATGGACATGCATCTGCATATGTCAGGGAGCAGTTCGATGTCAGGCCGCCATCCACCACTCCAGTCCATCTCTTCAGACCCCCCATTACCTGGGACCAGGGATAAATTAAGGTTTTAGAGGGGTTCAGCGGTATAAAGAAAACGGATCGGTTCTCCTAACCTGGTGGATAGCTCTCCACACAGGGCAACTTGGGATGTTAAATTGGAGTGCAATTTAGCGTTGTCGTGTTGCTGGGGAGAATTATCCGAAACATGTCGAAGCACCATAGTTTCTAGCAGTCTTCGAAATAAATATCGAATTGCCCAGAAAATTCCCAGGCTGCCCTTCAGGAAGCCATGCAGTCCTTTCTCGAAAGTATTACTCTCTTCAGTAGACATACCCTTATAAAATCGACGATATATATTTTTTATATATGTATACTCCGTACCGCAACAGATATCTCTATCACAGATGGTTCTTTCAATGCTAGAAGTCATATTGTAAGGAGTCACAAGTGCCAGTGGTCACCAGAATCGCAGGTCAACAAATGTAGTAAAGATGGAATAAAGGGCAGATTCTCTATTTATCTACAAGTAGAAGAAGAGGCATAACCACTTTTCCTATACCCGTTCTTATCATAGACAGATCCTGCCATTGCGAGAAAGAACTAGCCCAGCCAGTTCTACCATCACCCTTGCCCCTTGGTGTCGGTTCCGTCAGCTGCTGTTGCCTGCTGTTGTCGGTTGTACTAGCTGTTCTCTGTTGTGCCAGCTGTTGTATATTGTGCCGCCTGTTATTGGCGCGCCAAGATCCAAACAGTAAGACGTCATACCAAGGAGTCGCAGTCCTTCTATATAGAACCCGATCAGCTAGAGATGTTTGCTCTACGTGTTGCGAGAGGTGGGAAAGGGTGAGGAAATTGAGGCTTTGGATGAAAAACGAGCGAACTGTTGAAGGCACTCTTGCTGTTGCTGTCTAGTTTCTCAGCTCCCGCTGTGGCAAGACCAGCTTCACAGCCACTCGGACTAATTTGGCCCGACTTCTTGTCTTGGCCAGAAATCTTACTCCATTCGGGAAATACAAAGTCGATCATGACACGCAACATGGGCGAAGCAGCTGTGCTCCACGTCGAGGCCTGCTGCGCCTTAAGGAGGGCTGGGCTTGTGCTCGACCTCAAGGGAAGTAAAATGTCGTTATGGCGCTGGCAACAGCATAGAAGAACGGCGGATTTCTTGCCTTTGCTTCCTCAGTCTTCCTTCAGGAAACGGGATCGTGACCCAAAAAAACACCAAGGCAAAACAACCCTGATAATAACATGGAACGAGACGGGATGGCAGCGTCGAAGCAGTGCTGGGAATGTCGCAAAAGACGGTTGGTGTGTGACTCGACGAAACCGACATGCAAGAAGTGTCGTGTTCGGCGAGTTGAATGCCCAGGATACACATCCAAGCCGCTAAAATGGACTGAACCTTGCACGGATAAACCGAGACGCCGACGGGACCGGATGGCTAACCGAGATGCGACACCCACTGCCAGCTCCAATACAGCGGTCTCCAAGGGCCAAGGTAGCCATACTCCTCCTAATCTGTTCCTGCACTTCGCATACGCAGACCCGGCTCGCATCTTGCATGAAGCAGCAACATACTGTGCGTTTCAAGTTTCACAATCTCTGCGGGGGCCGTTCCTAACTCTATAGACAATGAAAAGATATGCCGGGACCTTTCCGCCACGGGGGAGGGTGGGCCGAGTTCGCCATATTTCATCCCTGCGTCTGCCCTTCCACACTACGGACACGCCATTGCCGAAGCTATAATATGCTCCGCACTGGGACACAGAGTCCTCTGTCTGCACCAACCCTCAACAGAGCACCATACCGCCTTGATGAGTCGATTACAGGATCACCGTGGAGCTGCGATTCGCTCTATTACACAAGCGTTGAGCCAAGACGATGAAGCGAAGAGTGATATGACGCTCGCATCTATCCTTATCTTTCAGCTAATCGAGGTACTGTCACTCCACAATCCATATTATGGCATGCCTATCACTGCTGGGCCCTAGCTAATACAAAACTCTCTGCCTTTTTGATAGATGCAGCACATGATCTCCCCCCATTGGAGATCGCATAGCGACGGAGCTGCGTCCATAATAGAAATGAAAGGCGGCATCTCCACACTCATATCATCGCCGGCTTTGATACACCTACTGAGATATTTCGTCCTGTACGAGTAATCACGAGAACCTAAAGGGGCCCAATGCATATCTAACTAACTACTGGGCCACAGAGTTGACGTCTTCGGAAGCACCACCTCCCCCGATGTCGAGCCAACTAGGGCACGGAGGCAGCTCGACCTCATTCCCTTGCTCCCCAAGCTCCTCCCGGACGCACTAGCTACTTGCGTTCCGTGCCCCGTAGATCTCTTGGCCGACATTATCCGCATCAATTGGGCGCGGTCCCAGCGTTCAGGGTGTCGACCTGACGAACAGAGCCCGTCTGACCTCAGACACATTTTGAATCATGCCGTGGCATTCTCGCCAAACAAGTGGGCTGCAGAGGTTGCATCCCAACACCTCCACGGTTGCATCGACACAAGAAACAGAGTTCCCAAGAATGCAAGCGACTTTTCTGACTGGACAATCATCGCCCGAATTTACCAATCTGCAGTAGTTCTCTACTGCATCGCTTCACTCGGTCCTGGACGCAACGCGAGAACGAGAGCCAACACGATATCTTGTCCTAGCTCCCTTTCCAATGCAGCAAGTCAAAGAGCGACCTACTTCCAAAATCTAGTGACCGACCTGAGGACGATATCGTCAGATTCTTCTCCCCTTGGGTCTCGGCTGCGAAATCTGGTTTTGTGGCCGTTGGTCATTGCAGGAATAGAGCTGGACCCCATGAACCTACCGCTGCGTAGTTTTGTGGTATCGGAACTGGTCCGGGCTAGCCGAGCCTTGGGTATTTGTTCGCCGTTAGTAGCAAGAAACTTCCTCGAAGGTCTGTGGGAAGGAACACATCAATGTACCTGTGGCTATAGGCATGGATGGGATGAGCTATTCGATCAGCCTTACATTTTTGCTATGTAAAGTGAATTCTAATTGATCATTTGAATGGGTTTTTTTTTTTTTTGAGAATGAGTATCTGACACCATCATGGAGAACCTATGATTTCGAGAGTCACCTGCCCTTCATGCTTCCGCTGTGCGACTAGACTCGACGCGTCATAGACCAACGGCCACTCGTCGACCACCAGATACTATTCAACTAGGCATAACTCGGTAAAGGTATCGGCCTGAAACTCCGTGGTTAGAAACTTATCGCAGACCCTTCGTTGTGGGGTGGTCAGTCGCTGTTCACTTCGAAGTCAAGGATGGAAACATAACCAAGGCTGACTCTATCGCACTAGAGCAAGCGCCAGTGCTTGTACAACACCATCTACAACAACTTGGTGTAGTTCCTGGTTGGACGCGTAGTTATGGGAAATCACCTTGGCGTATACCCAGAAAAGTCAATAGCCACCTTCCTTGACAGTCAAGGATTCCTGAAGCCCCTATTTCTGGAAGCTGGTTAGCTCGCTGTTGGGCATGTGGATGAAATAGTTCGACGCCTTCCGACAATGAACTAGAACTCATAATTGCGCTGGAAAATACGAAATCGGCTCTTGATCTACTTCGAACGGCCGTCGCGGATGGCCACGAGTGTGAGCTTTGGGGACCGCTTCAGTGTCGTGATCATCACATACTGTGGAGGTAATCCCGACCCACAGATTGAGTTTAATTTGGTGTCAGCACGGGTTTAATAGAGTACATTCTCGCTACCGTGGACCCTGAATCCTTTTTGGAACATGCGAAGCCATATTACTTTTAGTGCCTTAACCCAGTGCTTCAGCCCGCGTTGCGTTCCTCTTCTTCATGATACGGATTACGGCCGCTTCCGAGCCGTGGTTGCGGCAACTGCAAGTCCTTTTACCTTTTATCCACCGACCGGAAGAATCCCATCGCCTTATAGAAACGGGACAAAAACCTGTAATTCGCGAGTGAGCTTGGCCCTACCACACGGCCTGTTAGATTATGGTGAGTGCAGGTGGCAGCACCCCGCTTCCTTCACGATATAAATAGCGATGGCGATATTGCCCTCTCGGCTGTATGATATGTCAGACCGAGATATACCAAAAAAAATCGGGAAGAGGAGAGGCCCTCGTGAGGGCCAAACACAGACATCATCAGCAGAATATAAATAGTGGGCTGTCGGACGAAGCTGCGGGTCGCAGAAGAGAGGTAGATATCTTCATTCTTTATTCTTCGTCTTCCTTACCCCTACCAATCCCCCATCACCCATTCGAGAAAATGAGGCTCGCACTTCTCTCCCTAGTTATCTCCCAAGTCCTCTTCGTCGCCTCTGGCCAAAATCTTCTCGAAGAAGGAAAGCATTCAAAACACCCCCTACCTACCTGCAAAAATAAGCCAGCCCTGCCCATTGAGGAACAGCCTATTCCTTCGGTAGACTTCGAAACCCTGAGCTCAGCGGTTTCATCCACCCCATCTTCAACTAGAACTCGATCCCCTCCGACGCTGACGGAACACCCGCCTGAGGCATCCGAGGAACCATCGAGCAAGACCGGTCACGGATACGGATACGTCGCAGTGGACGCCATCACGCACTATTACACTTGGCGGAGATGCGAGATGCCAACGCAAGCACCGCGTTTGCGGCGAACCCCGAATCGGAAAGGTCCGAACAAAAGCTAAAAAGATGACCGACTCATTTGCTGCACCTGTCTCTGGATCAACTGAGAACGGCCGTGATTCATTTTGGGATCTAACGCGAGATTTCTGTCAGAGGTGTGCTTCCATTAATGACGGACTGGTACGCCAAGCGGTGAACATTGTTGTTTTGCGGGGCTTCTGGACATAGTAATGGGAGTTTGTCTATCATATTATCCAGTACTCAGTTACCCTTGAAGTTGAAATCAAACAATGACCCCAGACAACATATAGTACTACATGAGACAGGTAGATATACAAGATATCGCCAGCGACCAGACCAGCCTTTGGATAGACTCCCAAGGCTCCCCTAATAGACAAATGTGCTAACTAAGCCATCGACTCGGTCGTCCAACACCAGGACCTTGACGAGGCTGAGATATTTCGGCTGTGGGGATGACGTCTCAGCTCGAGTCCGATAAAAGAGGAGGACACTGCCACTTATCTTCCCATGTGGAGTTACATCATTTGTGCCTAGCACTAGGGGACGGCGAATGGGAGTCTGGGAAAGTGAATGACAAGGGTGCAGATGATATGCACTCAAGACATCGTGGCATCCGCTAGATCTCTCCTCCGCTGAACGAAGGGCAAAGCTCAAGGAGCCAAGGTCAAAATCTTTCCACGGGAAGTTCCTAATGTAAAGTACTCTGGAAACCATTTATATCCCGCATCATCACCAAGCTTGTACCGGGATAGTTGACGTGAATAATGGATTGGAAACCTACTTGGCCCCGACAATTATTTCGAACCGATTCCATCAGTGCTCAGGATGGAGACTGGATCTTGGGGAGGATCATGCCCACGATCCTTAGTGAAGGAATTTCAAGAGTCATTCAAGTATAGATATACCCTCACCTTGCGCGTAAACATCTGCAGACCTCTGCTCTATCTCCTTCCCTTTTTACTACCCTATCCTCGGGACAAATTACGATACTCACTACTATCTGATAAAGCATGAAAGATGTCGCAGCTACATGTTCCTCTTCTACATTGCTTGCATTGCTGCTAGCTAGTGTAGTCCGCCTCTGGTACATCTCAGGCCATGTGCCCCAAAGTTAAAGAAGACAGGTTCACCATCCTCTCTAGCAACCAAGTCAGTAAGGTCCAGAAAGCAACTCGACCGTGCTATGCTGGCATTTAAACCAAATTGTATGTAAACAAGCTGACCATTCGCGAGTATCCTTATAGTTTACGGCCTTGATGGAAGTGCCGGGCCCACTTGGGTGCACGTTCTCTCTCGCCATGGGAATTGCAACAGTTAGTCAAGGACGTGTGATGCTATTTTGCTCTTTGGCTTCGACGCCAATATCACGTAAGACCTGTTACCTAGATATATGCAGTAATGACCGTCACGCACTTATCGAGGCTTAAACCCTTAGATGTTCTAGAGCTTTGTCCACCAGTGCACTACTATGAAGTTACAACATTAATACCTGCCACTGACAGGACCGGTTGTTTTTTCCTCTTTCATTTCAAGCCAGGGGTATTAGAATCTCTGCTATGCCTGAATGTACCTCTTCCCTCCTGTTGTCGTGAAGTAGGCTTGTTGATGACAGACTCGCCACCTCAAGGAGATGCCATAATGTGGGAACATACGGAGTACTCGATTACACCAAGCATTGATATTGTCGGTTTCCGACATTTCTCTCGCAGAATTCGGCCCACTGCGGCCAAGTCGTGCAAGCTCTGGTCAGACGCTATGGCTCGGGCAGTTCCGTGGCGGATGGGAACGAGATGAATGGCAATGGAAGGTGGTTGGTGGTTGGTGGTGGTTGGTGGTTGGCGGCGAAAGATGTATCTTCTGGTTGCCGAATGATCAATTTACATGCAGAGCACCGAGACACTGATGTCTTGTCTTCAGCTACTACGCCGTTTTTGGAATGGTTTGGGGCTAGTTCTCGCCTGGCAAATCGCTCTTTTTTTTTTTTTTTTTTTTTTTTTTTTTTTTTTTTTTTTTTTTTTTTT